>JAWQFJ010017379.1:0-55000 GCA_034096865.1 Theodoxus fluviatilis
GATCAGTCTTGGCAGCGTTCAGCGGGCTAAGTAAACATCAAACTACGGCGATTTGACGCAAGTACGAGTTGCATATTTGGTGGTATTGCGGTATATTTGTGGGTATTGCGGGGTATTGCGGTCAATAGTAGTACCCAGATTTGATAAATTAATGCTGTTCAAGGGTTACATTTTCGAAACAAAACGACCCGCATCGTAAAAAATCCTTCTGTCTCCTTCACCAACGTTCTGGAAATTATTCATTCTCGCATGGGTTCCCCGAAACTCTAAATGACGTCAATCTAAAAAGATACCCATAATTTCTGCTGTTACGTCAATTGAAATGTTGAGACAGAAAGCTTCTAAGTGGGACTGAATTTCAGATCGTACATGCAAATGACGTCATGCTATTAATGACGTCAAATTTGGCTTTGCCGTCAAATGTCATTTCAATAATTTTTCGACCGGTAATTTCGAGAATACGATCTTAGAAAACCACTTTCTCTTCAAGCCTCGATTCTGAAAATTTGATACATTCAATCGGACCTAACTTCCAGTTAGTGTGCAAAATCTCAAGGAAATCCGACTAGTAGTTTTTGAGATATAAGCCGTGGAGACGGGACAGACAGACACACACACACACACACAGACAGATAAAGTCTGTAGGACCTCCAGTAAACCTGGAGGGATAATGTAAGACTGTATACATGGTATGATCATACCAGAACGTTATCATGACCCAAATGAAGCACAGAGAACGAATGCCCAAGTACGGTTGGGGGTGGGGACACATAGGCCTACTTCTCTGTCATCTCTGCCTTTGTCTAGAGCTACACACGCACTTTGTCTAGAGCTACACACGCACTTTGTCTAGAGCTACACACATATTTTGTCTAGAGCTACACACCCACTTTGTCTAGAGCTACACACCCACTTTGTCTAGAGCTACACACGCACTTTCTCTAGTGCTACACACCCACTTTGTCTAGAGCTACACACGCACTTTGTCTAGAGCTACACACGCACTTTGTCTAGAGCTACACACGCACTTTGTATAGAGCTACACACCCACTTTGTCTAGAGCTACACACGCACTTTGTCTAGAGCTACACACGCACTTTGTCTAGAGCTACACACGCACTTTGTCTAGAGCTACACACGCATTTTGTCGAGAGCTACACACGCACTTTGTCTAGAGCTACACACTCACTTTGTCTAGAGCTACACACACACTTTGTTTAGAGCTACACACGCATTTTGTCTAGAGATACACACGCATTTTGTCTAGAGCTACACACGCACTTTGTCTAGAGCTACACTCGCACTTTGGCTAGATCTACACACGCACTTTGCCTAGAGCTACACACGCACTTTGTCTAGAGCTACACACGCATTTTTCTAGAGCTACATACGCACTTTGTCTAGAGCTACACACGCATTTTGTCTAGACCTACACACGCATTTTGTCTAGAGCTACACACGCACTTTGTCTAGAGCTACACTCGCACTTTGGCTAGAGCTACACACGCACTTTGTCTAGAGCTACACACGCACTTTGATTAGAGCTACACACGCATTTTGTCTAGAGCTACTCACGCACTTTGTCTAGAGCTACACACGCACTTTGTCTAGAGCTACACACGCACTTTGTCTAGAGCTACACACGCGTTTTGTCTAGAGCTACACACGCACTTTGTCTAGAGCTACACACGCATTTTCTTTAGAGATACACACGCACTTTCTTTACAGCTACACACGCATTTTGTATAGAGCTACACACCCACTTTCTGTAGAGCTACACACCCACTTTGTTTAGAGCTACACATGCATTTTTTCTAGAGCTACGCATCCACTTTGTCTGAAGCTACACACGCACTTTGTCTAGAGCTACACACGCACTTCGGCTAGAGCTACACACGCACTTTGTTTAGAGCTACACACGCACTTTGTCTAGAGCTACACACGCACTTTGTCTAGAGCTACACACCCACTTTGTTTAGAGCTACACACTCGCTTTGTTTAGAGCTACACACGCATTTTGTCTAGAGCTACACACGCATTTTGTCTAGAGCTACACGCGCACTTTGTCGAGAGTTACATACGCACTTTGGCTAGAGCTAAACTCGCACTTTGGCAAGAGTTATACACGCACTTTGGCTAGAGCTACACGCACACTTTGTCGAGAGCTACATACACACGCACTTTGTCTAGTGCTACACACACATTTTGTCTAGAGCTACACACGCACTTTGTCTAGAGCCGCACAAGCATTTTGTCTAGAGCTACACATGCACTTTGTCTAGAGCTACACACGCACTTTGTCGAGAGCTACACACGCACTTTGTCTAGAGCTACACACGCATTTTGTCTAGAGCTACACACGCACTTTTGCTAGAGCTACACACGCATTTTGTCTAGACCTACACACGTATTTTGTCTAGAGCTACACACGCACTTTGGCTAGAGCTACACGCGCACTTTGTCGAGAGCTACATACGCACTTTGTTTAGAGCAACACAGCCACTTTGTTTAGAGCTACACACGCATTTTGTCTAGATCTACACACGCATTTTGTCTAAAGCTACACACGCACTTTGTCTAGAACTACACACCTACTTTGTTTAGAGCTACAAACGCATTTTGTCTAGAGCTACACGCACTGTGTCTAGAGCTACACACGAACTTTGTCTAGAGCTACACACGCACTTTGTCTAGAGCTACACACGCACTTTGTCTAGAACTACACACCTACTTTGTTTAGAGCTACAAACGCATTTTGTCTAGAGCTACACGCACTTTGTCTAGAGCTACACACGCACTTTGTCTAGAGCTACACACGAACTTTGTCTAGAGCTACACACGCACTTTGTCTAGAGCTACACACGCACTTTGTCTAGAGCTACACACGCACTTTGTCTAGAGCTACACACACACTTTGTCTATAGCTACACACGCACTTTGGCTAGAGCCACACACGCACTTTGGCTAGAGCTACACATGCACTTTGTCTAGAGCTACATACGCGCTATGTCGAGAGCTACACACGCACTTTGTCTAGAGCTACACACGCACTTTGTTTAGAGCTACACGCCCACTTTGTTTAAAGCTACACACGCATTTTGTCTAGAGCTACACACGCAATTTGGCTAGAGCCACACACGCACTTTGGCTAGAGCTACACACGCACTTTGGCTAGAGCTACACACTCACTATGTCGAGAGCTACACACAAACGTTTTCTAGAGCTACACACGCACTTTGTCTAGAGCTACACACGCATTTTGTCTAGAGCTACACACGCATTATGTCTAGAGCTACACACGCACTTTGGCTAGAGCTACACACGCATTTTGTCTAGAGCTACACACGCACTTTGGCTAGAGCTACACACGCACTTTGTCTAGAGCTACACACGCACTTTGTCTAGAGCTACACACGCACTTTGTCGAGAGCTACACACGCACTTTGTCTAGAGCTACACACGCACTTTGTTTAGAGCTACACGCCCACTTTGTTTAGAGCTACACACGCGTTTTGTCTAGAGCTACACACGCACTTTGTCTAGAGCTACACACGCACTTTGGCTACAGCCACACACGCACTTTGGCTACAGCTACACACGCACTTTTGCTAGAGCTACACACGCACTTTTGCTAGAGCTACACACGCACTTTTGCTAGAGCTACACGCGCACTTTGTCTAGAGATACACACGCACTTTGTCAAGAGATACACACGCATTTTGTCTAGAGATACACACGCATTTTGTCTTTAGCTACACACGCATTTGTCTAGAGCCACACACGCACTTTGGCTAAAGCCACACACGCACTTCGGCTAGAGCTACATACGCACTTTGGCAAGAGCTACACACCCACTTTGTTTAGAACTACACACGCATTTTGTCTAGAGCTACACACGCATTTCGGCTAGAGCCACACACGCACTTTGTCGAGAGCTACACACGCACTTCGGCTAGAGCCACACACTCATTTTGTCTAGAGCTACACACGCACTTCGGCTAGAGCCACACACGCACTTTGTCTATAGCTACACACGCACTTTGGCTAGAGCTACACACGCACTTCGGCTAGAGCTACACACCCACTTTGTTTAGAACTACACACGCATTTTGTCTAGAGCTACACACGCACTTTGTCGAGAGCTACACACGCACTTTGTCGAGAGCTACATACGCACTCTGGCTAGAACTGTACACGCTCTTTGTCTAGAGCTATTCACGCACTTTGTAGAGAGATCACACGCACTTCGGCTAGAGCTGCACGCACTTTGGCTAGAGCTCCACACGCTCTTTGTCTAGAACTATACACGCACTTTGTCTAGAGCTACACACGCACTCACCTTGAGATTAGACCAGCATGCCATGGACGTAACAACGGCTTGTAAATTAATAAGGTGAAACCTCCTCTTGATCTCTTTTCTGAAAACGAATAATGACGTAGTAATCGCTCTCACAGCAACTTTTTTTTTAAACATCTGAAGGTATGGACATAAATTAGACTTGTGTGTGTGTACGCGCGTGTGTATATGTGTGCCTTTGTGTGTGTATGTGTGTGTGTGCGTGCGTGTATGTGTGTGTGTGTGTGTGCGCGCGCGAATGTGCATAACTGTCTGTGTGTCTGTCTGACTGTGTGTTTGTTTGTATCTGTCTGAGTGAGTCTGTCTGTCTGTCTGTGAGTGAGCCTGCCTGCCTGCCTACTTGTCTGTCTGTCTGTATGTCTGCTCTCTGTCTGCCTGTCTGCCTGTCTGTCTATCTGTCTGTCTGCCTGTCTGTCTATCTATCTGTCTGTCTGTCTGTATGTCTGTCTGTCTGTCTGTCTGTCTGCCGATCTGTCTGTCTGTCTCTCTGTCTGTACGTATCTCCGTATGTCTGACTGTGCATCTGTCCGTCTGCCTGCCTGCCTGCCTGTCTGTCTCTCTGTCTGTCTCTCTGTTTGTCTCTCTGTCTATCTGCATGCCTGTCTGCCTATCTGCCTGCCTGTCTGTCCGTCTGTCTGTCTGTCTGTCTGTGTGTATGTGTGTCTGTCTGTCTGTGTGTCTGTCTGTGTGTCTGTCTGTGTGTCTGTCTGTGTGTCTGTCTGTGTGTCTGTCTGTCTGTCTGTCTGTCTGTCTGTTTGTCTGTCTGTCTGTCTATCTGTCTGTCTGTCTGTCTGTCTGTCTGTCTGTCTGTCTGTCTCTCTATCTCTCTCTCTCTCTATCTCTCTCTCTGTCTTATATAGAAAAGATACATGTGTTTGCCTGTAAGCGATTTCTGAACGTAGATGCAAGATCTCCAAACACTGCTGTATATGGAGTGAGAGGTAGATATCATATATTTGTACATTCTGCCATTAGAGCCATAACATATTGGTTGAGGCTGTGCATGATGCCGTCGCACAGGCTCCCAAAGCAAGCGTATCTTATGCTGACCTCTGCAATATGCACAAAAAACAAATTAACTGGTTCACACTGTAGAGGAGCTTCTGTCAAAAATGGGGTTTGCATATGTCTGGGAAAGCGGCGGTTCTGCAAATGAGAAAATCTTTTTGACAACTATTCATTAAAGACTCCGAGACTGCTTCTACCAGGACTGGACCTTCAGGCTGAATTACAATGAACGTTTCTCTGTATACAGAAGATACAAAAATACGTGTAATTTTGAATGCGAACATTATCTGAATGATATTAACATAAATAAATTTAGAGATGTCTATATTAGATTTAGATTTGGGCTCTGTGAACTAAAAACAAACAAGTGTGATGAAGCATCAAATATGAATTGTCCATCCTGTAGAAATGAAACAGAGAACGAGGAGCAATTTCTGTTTGTTTGTAATACATATCAGGAAGCACGAAAGAAATACATAGAAAATATATAACGAGAAACAATCGTATAAGTCCGACAAAATTGCTAGACAGTAATGGCATCAGGAATGTGACTCATGTTGCAATGAGCATGTACCATGCTTTGAAACTACGCAACCAAATGGTTGAAATGATATCAGACCCTGTAGATATGTGATACTGTACATACATTCTCTCACTGTTACTTCATAACTCAACGAAAACGTGTACATGTGTTCATTAAACATGAACACATTGTTCACCTCTTTGTATTGAATGGGTTTCTAAATGTCTCGAACAAAAACCCGAATGTTATGCGGCAACACGGGGGTGATATCCTTTTTACATAAATGCCATTCTACGCTATTACATACTGTCAAAGATATTCAATAAGGATCATGGTAGATGGTACACATGGTACATCGAATGGCTTATAACTCATCTGACTGTCAAAATAACTGGTATTAAAGTATCAAAACATTGCTTTTCGAGCACAATTTGGAGAGTGTGTGGACGAGATAAGGCCTGGAATATGAAGGTGCACTTTTAAAAAAAACTTGAAAAGGAAAGGGTGATCTGGTTTTGATGATGAATGGAGGAGAAATATTAAAGAAAGCAGTCGGCATTCCTTTTATAGAGCCATATTTACATGCCTTAGATAAGAAAATCTTCAGGGATGGATGGATATAATTTCATAGCAATAAATACGTTGTTTATTCACAACAATAGATAAACTTCTCATACGTACCCGAATATTTACCCGACTTGTATGGAAGAAGCAAAAGATGTATTGAATTTCTGTTTCACTGTCCTGCTTTGAGTGATGAGACACTATTACTCCATACCACTCTCTCATCTCTATGTAGATAAGACTGTCAAATACCTAGTTTCAGCCAATCATTATGGCATGATAAACAAAGTGAGTACATACATATATCATGCGTTTAAGTGGAGAAGAGAAGGAATCGAATTTATGAAATTGAATCAACATGTTAACGAATGGATACACTGCATGGGCAAGTAACTATCTCACTGCATATGTCCATAACCGCTATTCCCCACGACACTATGTCCAGTCACAAGGCGATATTCAGAATATCTAGGACGTTGTGTACCTATGCTATATGAAAGTTACACCTTGTAATGGGTCGGAGGCTCCAGCATTAGGGTTCCTCTTTCACTCGCTCTCTCTCTGTCTCTCTCTCTCTCTCTCTCTCTCTCTCTCTCTCTCTCTGTCTCCCTCTCTCTCTCTCTCTCTCTCTCTCTCTCTCTCTCTCTCTCTCTCTCTCTCTCTCTCTCTCTCTCTCTCTCTCTCTCTCTGTCTCCCTCTCTCTCTCTCTCTCTGTCAGCCCGTCTGTCCTTCCGACCATATATCCGTATGTAAGATTCCTTCATAACAACTTCCTCTTACCCTTGGAGCTCGAAGAAGGAGATATCTCTGTTAGTGGAGCACACACACAGCATGTTGGGGATGAACATGTGGGACATGGACAAATACAAGGAGGGCGCGACGCGTGGGCCGCCGTCGCAAATGCTCTGCGTTCGTTGGCACTTCATGTCCATCGTCCACAGTGACAGCGTCCCATCCACGCTCAAAAACGCGTAGCGTCCGGTCTCCTCGTCTATCTGCATTCAGCACAGCAGCAAAATCTGGGGTCAAAATGCGATACGCTCTGTCGCTTGATACGCAGGATCAATTTGGGAACCCATGTCTGGGCGTCCTTTATCCGCCTTACGATAAAACAATCATGCGGTGTCTAACTTATATACAAACTAAAATATATATAACATTGAATAAAAGCACGCACAGTCATCTCAAACGAGCCAAATCTCTTTGCATGACAAACCTTTCCTCGCTCACAAAAGAAAGGTGCTGAGCTCAAGGAAATGAACATAACAAGAGCTACTTTTCAGTATAGCAGCGAGAGCTTTTTTGATTAGTGTGCAATGTAGAATTGGAAACTCCTGACGGAATATTACGAGTTTGATCTGACTGAACATTGTACAGAAAGCTATATGCTTTTCTCGTTGTTACGTTCCAAGAGTAGAGTGTGTGCACGGAGTAGAATCTCTTGCTTTTATTTGCTCATTGTCTGCATTCTTTAAGATTTGTTCACTTTTTGTTCAGACTCAAAGAAACATCAGGCTGGAAGCCAGTATGGTAAATAAAAAACAACAAAGGACAATTGTGAGGCCCTACCCTTTCCTATTCCTCCTCCTACTCTCCCTCCTTCCAAGCCTTTCCTTCCTCCTCCTCCACCTCCTCCCATTTCTCTATTCCTCCTCGTCCTTCGTCTCTGTTTCCTCCTCCTCCTTCGTCTCTGTTTCCTCCTCCTCCTTCGTCTCTGTTTCCTCCTCCTCCTCCTTCGTCTCTGTTTCCTCCTCCTCCTTCGTCTGTTTCCTGTTCCTCCTTCGTCTCTGTTACCTCCTCCTCCTTCGTCTCTGTTTCCTCCTCCTCCTTCGTCTCTGTTTCCTCCTCCTCCTTCGTCTCTGTTTCCTCCTCCTCCTTCGTATCTGTTTCCTCCTCCTTCGTCTCTGTTTCCTCCTCCTTCTTCGTCTCTGTTTCCTCCTCCTCCTTCGTCTCTGTTTCCTCCTCTTCCTTCGTCTCCGTTTCCTGTTCCTTTTCCTCCTCCTCCTCCTCCTCCTCCTCCTCCTCCTCCTCCTCCTCCTCCTCCTCCTCCTCCTCCTCCTCCTCCTCCTCCTCCTCTTCTTTCTATTCCTCCTCATTCTTTATTTCCTCCTCCTTATTCTCTATTTCCTCTCCATCCTTCGTCTTTGTTTCCTCCCTCTCCTTCGTTTTTGTTTCCTCCTCCTTAATCATCTTTGTTTCCTTCTTCTTCTCCTCCTCTTCCTCCTCCTCCTTCTCCTCTTCCTCCTCTTCCTCCTCCTCTCTTCCTCCTCCTCACTTTTTCCTCCTCTCTCCTCCTCCTCCCCTCCTCCTCCTCTTCCTCCTCCTCCTTTTCCTTCTTCTCCTTTTCCTCCTCCTCTTTTTCCTCCTCCATCGTTTTCTTCTCCATCTTTTCCTCCTCCATCTTTTCCTCCTCCTTTATTTCCGCTTTCTCCTCCTTTGTTTTTTATTTATTTCATCTTTGCACTCCTTTATTTTCTCTTTCTCCTCTACGTTCTCTTTGTAATCCTTCTCCTCCTCATCTATTTCCTTCTTCTCCTTCATGTTCTCCTCCCCCACATGTTCCCTTTCTCCTTTTTTCTCGTGTTCGTTTTTTCTTCTCCTTACTGTGGTTGCAGTGTTCGACCATCTCGGGACGTGGACCACCTTGATGATTTGGTCGTAGTGACTGCTCTTGCACTCGATCATTCCGTGGGGGAAAGGCTTTATACGGGCTTGCTCAATCATGCGAGCCCTCTCCCTGTACTCTAGAAGGCTGAAGGTCACATATTCTTCCCACTGTATGATGTTGTCTGTATTGGTGTCTATCTTCATGAACAAAATTCGAGTCTCCTCGTCCGTCAAGAGCCTGCCAGTCTCCACGGTTCGGTTTGCTACTCGTTTGAACTGCTCCATGTTCAGGCCTGTGGCGGAAAAACAGGTTTCCACAACACTCACATCGTCACACAAGCTTGTCATGACAGTGAAGGAGACAATGTGACAAAAATTCCTCCTGACTGAATTGTGTCTGTGCGTGTGTGCGCGCGCATTAAAGTGTGCGAGTGTGTTTGAGAGTGTGTCCAAGTACACGTACATGTAAATGTACCTCTATGTGTGTGAGCACACGCGTGCATGTTTGTATGGGAATTCATGCATGCACGTATGTCTCTGTATGTGTATGTGCGTGCGTATTTGTATGTATGCTAGCGTTTACGAATATGTGTGTGCGTGTGCTTGTGCGCATGCATGAATTGCATGCGTGAGGATACGTACATGTATAATGCTTGCATGGGCACGCATGTGCACATGTGCCTGTGTGCGTGCATGCGTGCGTGTGCAGACATGTATGTTCATGCGTGCAATAAAACTAGTTTCGTACACATTCGGGTAAAAAAGGATTTTCGAGCAAACTGCAGCGAACCAATACCCAAAAGACTATCTTTGAGATAATTGACCTATCAATTTTGAGAAAAATGCATACGAGCAATAAATGTACTTTCGTATACGTTCGGTTAAAAAGACGATTTTCTAGCAAGCTGCAGCGAATCAATACAACTGACACTGTGTTAGAGAAGATTAACGCATCGGTTTTGAGAAAAATAATGAAACTTTAGCGAATAAAACTTGTCAAATACATCTCTGCTTGGTAACGCACAATCAAAGTCATTCATCATGTCAAGCTGATGTCGAAGTACGTGTGAAACAAGAAGGGCAAAGCCCATACGACTCACATGCTTGTCCTTGATGTTTACATGACCTTGACCTTCAGGTGACCTTCGAGGTCAAGGTCAACAACTAAACCTAGCAATGACATCATACACTAAAAATGCTTTACACATTTTCCCTACCAAAATGATGTGACCTTGACACAAGGTCAAGGTCATCCAAGGTCATGCAACACAAAGCTGTTAATTCAAGACATAGGAAGCACAATGGTGCTTATTGGCACTTTCTACCATGAGATATGGTCACTTTTAGTGGTTCACTACCCCATTTTGGTCACATTTCATAAGGGTCAAAATGACCTTGACCTTGATGATATGTGACCAAATGTGTCTCGTGATAAAAGTATAACATGTGTACTACAATGTTATGAAGTTTGGAAGAATTATCTTCCATAGTTCAGGGTCAAGGTCACTTCAAAACATGTATACAATCCAAATTTAAAGAGCTCCTGTGACCTTAACCTCGAAGCAAGGTCATTCAACCTGATATCCAAAGATAGGTATTACGTTGCCCTATATACCATATATAGGTCAGGTATCCAATCTCAAAAACGTCAGAGAAAAGTGGGAAAATGTGAAAAATGGCTGTTCTTAAACATTTACGGCCCCTGTGACATTGACCTTGAAGCAAGGTCAAGTCAACATGTATGTTTTTTTACGCCTTGTTGTCATACACCATAATGCCAAATTGAGTGCTGATAGACTTAATAGTCTCCGAGAAAAATCCAACGTTAAAGTTTTTTACGGATTATAGGACGACCGGACGACCGGACGCCCGGTCGCCCAGACGCAGGGACGGACGACACGGGTGACCTAGTATGAAAGTATAACATGTGTACTACAACGTTATGATGTTTAGAAAAGTTATCTTCCATAGTTTAGGGTCAAGGACACTTCAAAATATGTGTACAATCCAACTTTAAAGAGCTCCTGTGACCTTGACCTTGAAGCAAGGTCAAGTCACCATGTAAGCTTTGTACGCCTTGTACACCATCATGCCAAATTGGGTGTTGATAGACTTAATAGTCTCCGAGAAAAATCCAACGTTAAAGTTTGTTACGGACGCCCGGACGGACGAAATGGGTGAGTACATAGGCTGACTTTTGCTTCGCATGTGAGTAAAAAAACACATAAAATGTTCCATATGATGGTCCAGTACTGGATATTTTTTCCTCTGGTCTGTCTCTCATTGCTTCATGGACAGTCGTTGTAGTAAAGATCTTGAGAACTACATTAAGCAATCCCTACCAAAAGCACCTCGTAGTCTGAATGGCAAGACATGCACGGCTCTGTGGAGAAAAGCCACAATAAGAAAGCGCTCAGTGTGATATCGCAACGTGTACGGGCAATCAATGATTGGGAGAGAGTACTCTCGCCAACGAGTAAACTTATCTTGCTCTAAATGTTTTTTTACTTTCTTTGCGGAACAAGTAATCACTGTGTTCTTATAATTTACACATGGTGCTCCTGTCAACAGTAAGGCAACAGAGGGAAAAATAATGTTCATATTTTGGAGTTCATGTTCGTGCGCAATTTTTCACGATATTAGGCATTAGGCACCCCTTTTTAAATTTTGGCAATTATTATGTTCTGTAAAAAGTTACATCAAATTAAACAGAGTAAACAAATTGAGGACACTAATTTCTAATGAAACATACTGACTTTCTTTGGTAAATTCGAAACAAAATATTTTAACACAAATTTTATTTCTTACAGTAAACTTCATGCTCTCGGGGCATTAAGCCCCAGGGGGGTCGGGGCATTTTAGGCCCCAACATAAAATACGTATTTTGGTAAGTTTTATCTCATTTAAAACATATAATAACTTTCAAATGCATATAATCACACGGGAGAGAAGAATTTCAAACGTTTAATTTTACTGCAGATTTGTCTGCCAGTGCACAGAGGCAAGGTCCAAAATGACATGATGCAGCCCCGATGCCCTACTGTTAGCCCCTGACAGCTCAAAGCAACCCAAGCAGCTGCATGTGATACCATTCATCAAACAAAGTGTATGGTTTCCGTTTGTTTATTCTGATTTGTGTACGTACTTAAGGCAGAAACGGCTGTTTTCTTGACTGGAAACAGGCACCAACTAGTCTTCTACTGACCTTTTCAGGATAAGTGTACGGAGCAGAAAAAAACACATGCTAATTTAGAGTAGAGGTGTGTGTGTATTGTATAATTATATTTTGTCTTGTTTGACTATAAACATACGCTAAAATGTGGGGCATTAAACCCCCGCGCATTTTGATCGACATTCATGGGCTTTGCCTTTCTCATTCAAGATTAATAAAGCCATTAAAAGGTCAGGAAGTTTTAACTTGCTGTGGTGAAATATCATCAAACTTATCATAATAAACAAACTTCAATGAAATTGTTTAATGGAGGAATCAAAAAGTCACCGAAAAAGCCACAGTTCCTCTTCAATTCTCTGCTAAAGTTTATTTCCAAAGCAGTGCATGAGATCCGAAGTATAACACGAAATATCATGAAATTAATGCATATGCACTTGCCTTGGTAGTTTAGGAAAGCACTGATGCAATTATCGTGTTCCTTTGTTGATCACGAAGTGCACATCGAAATTAGATGTGAGTGAGGTCTAAGAGGCAAAGTTTTTTTCGGACTTTCAACACAGCAGCAAAAGAGTGGTGTACAAATTGCACTGTGACTGACCTATTTCCGACTGGGTCAATACCATATGTCATTCTCGAGAGAAACTAACTTTGGTTGGTTGAAACTCATTCTGGAAACAAAATAACTAAACTGAAATGATGTGGGTCACTAATGCCCCCTGGGGCTTGATGCCCTGCTTTCCCATGTATATGTGACATGACATGACATACGTGTACGCTCGTCTAGAGTTAATGTGGAAGTCAATAGTTTTGAAGGTGGCCGACTGGCAAATAGCCAGGTCGGGAATGCCGCGTTAGATCTTGACAGAGGTTGCCTTGTTTTCGTTTCTAGTGGCACCGTCTGGTCCTGCTCTTTCTTTTACCTGTATGTCCGTCTAGCTTGGCGGCCTCGAAGATAATGCGCATCTTGGCCATTCTCTCCTCTATAGTGAGGAATCTGTCCGAGCACGCAGTCAGAGCGAAGGCTTGCTCCACCGCTGTACCTCGTCGTATGTTCTGCATAGTCTGAATGTGAGAGAAAAAGCAATTCACAACAAATGTTTAGTTGAGATGCAGCAAAAAATACATCGGAATATTTACAATTCCTGGTTTCAGCGACCCTTTGTTTCGTGTTTTAATACATGAAGGTCTGAGCACATATCAGGATCTCTATGTCTTTCTTGGGGGAAATAAATAAGTCAACCTGAAATTGTCTGACCTAGAAACAATTCAACTAAGGACAAGTCCAACAAGAAGGGCAAAGCCCATACGACTCACATGCTTGACCTTGACCTTTATATGACCTTGACCTTCAGGTGACCTTCAAGGTCAAGGTCAAACAACTAAACCTACCAATGACATCATACACTAAGAAATGCTTGACACTTTTTTCCTACCAAAATACATGTGACCTTGACCCAAGGTCAAGGTCATCCAAGGTCATGCAACACAAAGTTGTTAATTCAAGACATAGGAAGCACAATGGTGCTTATTGGCACTTTCTACCATGAGATATGGTCACTTTTAGTGGTTCACTACCCCATTTTGGTCACATTTCATAAGGGTCAAAGTGACCTTGACCTTGATGATATGTGACCAAATGTGTCTCATGATAAATGTATAACATGTGTCCTACATAATTATTAAGTTTGAAACAGTTATCTTTCATAGTTCAGGGTCAAGGTCACTTCAAAACATGTATACAATCCAACTTTGAAGAGCTCCTGTGACCTTGACCTCGAAGCAAGGCCATTCAAACTGATATTCAAAGATAGGGCTTACTTTGCCCTATATACCATATATAGGTCAGGTATCCAATCTCAAAAAATTCAGAGAAAATTGAGAAAATGTGAAAAATGGCGGCTTTTTAGACAACATTTATGGCCCCTGCGACCTTGACTTTGAAACAAGAACAAGTCACTATGTATGTTTTTTGAGGCCTTGTCATCATACACCATCATGCCACATGTGGTATTGATAGACTTAATAGTCTCCGAGAAAAATGCAACGTTAAAGTTTTCGGACGCTCGGACGACTGGACGCCCGGACGCCCGGACACCCGGACGCCCGGACGGACGAAACGGGTGAGTACATAGACTCACTTTTGCTTCGCATGTGAGTCAAAAATGACCGCTAAAGTGACAGCACACGTCGCAAAGTAATAGGAGAGTCGGCTAGGGGTGAGACGGGAACTATTGTGGCAATTGCCGTACACCTTTGAGGAAAACGATGCATAACTGTGCATAATCCATGGTATGGTCGATGTTATCACTCGAAACATTAATGCGACGAAGCACTGCACTCTACAAGGAATGCAATGCCACATTGTCAAAGTCAGGTCATTTCACACCACAGAGCAGACACTGATGCCATGTCGAAGGTCAGGCGGCAGTGCCTTGTCAAATGAGAGGCAGCAATATCATGTCAACTGACAGACAGCATTAACGTGTCAAATGACAGACAGCATTAACGTGTCGAATGACAGACAACATTAACGTGTCAAATGACAGACAGCAATACCTTTTAAATTGACAATCAGCAATACATTGTCAATTTAAAGAACGCAATACTGTGTTGGTAAACCAACAGCAATATCTTGTCAACTGAGAGACAGCAATACTCATCAATGGACAGACAGCAATACATTACCAGTTAATAAAAAGTAGTATTATGTCGGTTGAAAGACAGCAATACTTTGTCCATTGAAAAACAGCAATACCTTATAAACTTACGGATAGCAATACCATGTCGATCGTTAGACAGCAAACCTGCCAATTGACAGACAGCAATACCTTGTTAACTGACGGATAGCAGTGCACGGTCAATCGATAGACAACGGTACCATGTCAATCGACAGACAGCAACATCTTATCAATAAACACACAACAAAACCGTGTCAATCGAGAGAGAGCAGTACCTTGTAAATTGGCAAACAGCAATACTTTCTCAAATAATAGACAGCAATACATATTGTATTTACAGCAATACTTTGTCAATCAACAGACAGCAGTACCTTGTCAATCGACATACAATACCTTGTCAATCGACAGACAGCATTACCTTGTCAATCAACAGACAGCAGTACCGTGTCAATAAACAGACAGCAATAACTTGTCAATCAACAGACAGCAATAACTTGTCAATCAACAGACATCAATACCTTGTCAATCGACATACAATACCTTGTCAATCAACAGACAGCAGTACCTTGTCAATCGACAGACAGACACAGTCAGCTAACAGATAGCAATACCTTGTCAATCAACAGACAGCAATACCGTGTCAATGAACAGACAGCAATAACTTGTCAATCAACAGACAGCAGTACCTTGTCAATCGACAGACAGACACAGTCGGCTAATAGATAGCAATACCTTGTCAATCAACAGACAGCGTTACCGTGTCAATGAACAGACAGCAATAACTTGTCAATCAACAGAGATCAATACCTTGTCAATCGACAGACAGACACAGTCGGCTAATAGATAGCAATACCTTGTCAATCAACAGACAGCAATACCGTGTCAATCAACAGACAGCAATACCTTTTCAATCAACAGACAGAAATACCTTGTCAATCAACAATCAGCTATAATTTGTCAATCTATAGACAGCAATAGGTTGTTAATCGACAGACAGCAATACATTGTCAATCGATATACAACAATACCTTGTCAGCAGTAATACATTGTCGATAATCAGACAACATTTCCATGTCAAGCAAAGGACAGCAATACCTTGTCAATCAACAGACAGCAATACCTTGTCAATCAACAGACAGCAATACCTTGTCAATCAACAGACAGCAATACCTTGTCAATCAACAGACAGCAATACCTTGTCAATCAACAGACAGCAATACCTTGTCGATAAAGAGACAGCAACACCTTGTCGATAAAGAGACAGCAACACCTTGTCGAGAATCAGACAGTATTATCTTGTCAACAATCAGTGCCCTTGTAAATTGACGGACAATAATACCTTGTCAATTGACAGACAACAATACATTGTCAATAATTAGACAGTATTACACAGACGATAATCAGACAACATTACCTTGTCAGTCAACATACAACAATACCTTGTCAATCAACAGACAACAATACCTTGTCATTCAACAGACATACTTTGTCAATCAAAAGACAGCAATACCTTGTCAATCAACAGACAAAACTATCTTGTCAATCTACATACAGTATTACCTTGTCATTCAACAGACAGCAATGCCTTGTCAATCGATAGAAAACAATACCTTGTCAATCAACAGACAGCATTGCCTTGTCAATCAACATACAGCAGTGCCTTGTCAATCAACAAAACAGCAATACCTTGTCAATCAACATACAGTATTATCATGTCAATCAACAGACAGCAATACCTTGTCAATCAACAGACGGCAATAACTTGTCAATCGACAGACAGCAATACCTTATCAATCGATAGACAGCAATTACTTCTCGTTAATCAGACAGTATTATCTTGTCGATAATCCGACAGTCTTCTTCTTCTGTTTGTCCTTCGTAGTCGAAGATGACCATGGCTTCAAAAGCCAGATGGAAGACCGGTGGCTGTGGATCCTGAGGTGACTGACGAGACCAATCCGGATCCTGAAAGCTCGCCCACATATGGGACACAAGTGAGTGGGTGCCGTCGTGGCAGTGGATGCTGCGCGGGCCTTGCACACGGCACGCATTCGCTGCGCCTGGGTGATGCGCATAGCTTCAGCCGCACGGGCTCCTGTGGTGATCTTGCTCCGCCAGGCTGGACGGTCCTCAGCAAGCGTCTCCCAAGCGTTGATGTGGATGCCTAGGTCTTTGATGGACGCTTTGAGGCAGTCTTTGTAGCGCTTGCCCTGACAGTTCTCCGTACATCAGCTGCTTAGGCAGTCGACTGTCTGGCATTCTTACTACATGTCCAGCCTATCTGGCCTGTGCTTTCTGCAGGAAGGTGTAGACACTGCAAAGGCCAGATCGCTCAGGACTTCTGTGTTGGGAACTTTGTCCTGCCATCCGATATGGAGGAGTCTGTGGAGACAGCTCAGATGGAAGTGGTTGAGCTGTTTGACATGCCTGCTGTAGACAGCCCAAGTCTCGCTGGCTTAAAGGAGGGTGGTAAGGATTACTGCACAGTAGACCTTAAGCTTGGTGGTAAGGCTGAGACCTCTCCGCTCCCACATCCTCCCACAGAGTCTTCCGAAGGCGGCGCTGGCTTTGGCGATCCTGTTGTAGACCTCAGTGTCTATGTTGACTGTACCTGAGAGTGAGCTGCGGAGGTAAGGAAAGTTGTCGACTGCCTGGAGGTTCTGTCCCTTTACCGTAATGCGCGGCTCCTGGTATGGCTTTCCTGGGGCAGGCTGATACATCGCTTCTGTCTTTTTGGTGCTGATGGTAAGACCGAAGTTGTCACCGGCTTGAGAAGAAGTAGTTCATTTCGCGCTACATCTTCTGTTCTGTGCTGGTGGTGAGTGCGCCGTCATTGGCAAACAAGAAGTCTCTCATGACAATCTCATTCACCTTCGTAATAGCTTGCAGGCACCTGAGGTTGAACAACCTGCCGTCAGTCCTGTATTTGATGTGGATTCCTTCTTTGCAGTCACGGAAAGCATGTCAGCATGGCTGAGAATATCATGCTGAACAGAGTCGGGGCGAAAACACTTGACTCCGTTTGTCAGAGGTAAGGCCTCCTACTTACCTCTGTCATCCAAAACTTTCACCACCACGCCATCGTGGAACTGCCGGACAATTGTGATGAACCTGCTGGGGAAGCCGATCTTCTCCATGATCTTCCACAAGCCTTCCTTGCAGACCGTATCAAAGGCCTTGGTCAGATCGACAAAGGTCATAGAGAGGTCGCTGTGTTGCTCCTGGCATTTTTACTGGAGTTAGCGCGCAGCGAAAATCATGTCTGCGGTCACGCTCAGCACGGAAGCCGCACTGGCTCTCTGGGAGGAGACCTTGCTCAAGGTGTTAGAGAAGGCAATTGAGCACGACACAGGCCAGAATCTTCTCAGCAATGGACAAGAGGGAGATGCCTCGGGGTTGTCGGAAGACTGACGGTTGCCTTTCCTCTTGTAGATGTTGACTATGCTGGCATCATTCAGCTGTTGCGGGACCTGTCCCTTGTTCCACATGGACTGGAAGAGTTCAGTCAGCTTTTGCATCATGGCAGGGCCTCCTATTTTGTATACATCAGCAGGGATTGCATCCGATCCGAGAGCTTTGCAATTGGAGAGTTGTTTCACTGCTTTTCTGACTTCGTCTTTTGTGGCTAGGGTGTCAAGGTCTTCATTGATCTCTACCTGAAGCAGGCGAGCAATGGCCTTGTCATCGATGTCGGTTGAGTGATTGGGGACATTGTTGAAGTGCTCAGTCCACCGCTCCAGAATCTGCTTCTTCTCTGTCAGCAGTCGCGTCCCATCTGCGTTTAGTAGGGGTGAGGAGTCGGAGGACTGGGGTCCGTACACAGTCTTGAGCGCATCGTAAAAACGCTTTGTATTGTGGTTGTCTGTGTAGCCCTGGATTTCATCGACCTTCTTGCTGAGCTAGCTGTCTTGCATCTCGCGAAGTTTCTTCTGCACCTTTCCTCTAGCAGTGGAAAAGGCATTCTTCTTGGCTTGTGACATGGGGTTGTTTTGATGGGCTCTGAACAGTTGATGCTTCTCAGTTAGCATTGCCTGTATTTCATCATTTTCATCAAACCAGTCTTGGTTTCTTCGGGATGCCGGTCCGAGATATTCGAGGGCGGTGGTGTAGACAGCCTCTCTGAGGGCCGTCCATTGTTCCGCAACAGTGGTCACGTCTTCCTGTGGTGTGTTGGGCAGTCTGCCTTCAAGGTCATCGGCAAATTCTTCTGCAACCTTGCTGCTTGTCAGCTTGGAAACATTTCGCTTCTTTGAAGTCTTCTAACCTTGTGGTCTTCTCGTGAGCAGAATGCGAAGCCTGAACTTGGACACGTTGAGGCGGTGGTCAGTCCAGCATTCAGTGCCAAACATGGCTCTTGTCACTCTGATGTCTGGCCTGTCCCTCTTCCTAGTGATGACGTAATCTATGAGATGCCAGTGCCTCGAACGTAGGTGCATCCATGACGTCTTCTTGCGGGTGGGTAGGCGGAACAGGGTGTTGGTGATGACAAGGTCATGCATGGCACATGTTCTGAGGATCAGAAGGCCGTTGGTGTTATACTCTTCAGTGTCGTGCCTTCCAATGATTCTTTCCCAAGTTTGGTAGTCTGTCCCTAATCTTGCATTAAAGTCCCCGAGAACAATAAACTTCTCAGACTGGGGGACTGCTGAGATGATGGTGTCGAGTTCTTCATAGAACCTTGCTTTAATGTCATCTAGGTTGGTCATGGTCGGAGCGTAGGCACTATTCAGCGTTGCACTCTTCTTATTTGAAAGTGGATGCTGAAGTGTTATCAGGTGGTCGTTGATGACCTCTGGAAGCTTGGTGAGTTTACAGGCTAGGTGAGGCTTAATGGCAATTCCCACAACTGCTTCTCGTCGTTCACCGCAGCTGTGACCGCTCCAGAAGAACGTGTATCCACCGCTATGTTCTGTCAGCTGGCCCTTGTCTGCTGGGCGTGTTTTGCTGAGAGCCGCTACATCCACGTTGTAGCGAGCTAGCTCTTTAGCAACCAGCGCAGTTCTTCTCTCTGGTCTGTCTGCCTTGATGTTATTCAGCAGAGTTCTCACGTTCCATGATCCAAGGTTGAACAAAATCCTTTTTTTCTTCATTTTAAATCGACCGCTTTGAGGGATCCCTACCAGCCGCGGTAAGCTGGCCAGGGTGAAATGAAGCAGGCTATGGTTGGGGCACCTTTAGAAACTTAGAAACTAAGCCACACGTGAAGGCTAGGAGTTAGGTTTGGTTGTCAGAGGTTATAGGAGACGCATGCCATGAGGAGCATTTCATAGGTAGTAGGAGCTTATCTCCACTACCACCCCTCGGCTTGACAACCTTAGGAATCAGACAGTATTGCCTTGTCAATCAACAGACAGCAATGCATTGTCAATCAACAGACAGTATTATCTTGTCAATCAACAGACAGTATTACCTTGTCGATAATCAGACCTTGTCAATCGACAGACAGCAATGCATTGTCAATCAACAGACAGTATTATCTTGCCAATCAACAGACAGTATTACCTTGTCGATAATCAGACAGTATTACCTTGTCAATCAACAGACAGCAATACATTGTCAATCAACAGACAGTATTGCCTTATCAATGAACAGACAATATTACCTTGTCAATAAACAGACAGTATTGCCTTGTCGATAAAGAGACAACATTACATTGTCAATCAACAGAGAGTATTACCTTGTCGACTAAGAGAGAGTATTATCATGTCGATAATCAGCCAGTATTACTTTGTCAATCAACAGACAGTATTACCTTATCAATCAACAGACAATATTACCTTGTCAATGAACAGACAGTATTGCCTTGTCGATAAAGAGACAACATTACATTGTCAATCAACAGACAGTATTACCTTGTCGACTAAGAGAGAGTATTATCATGTCGATAATCAGCCAGTATTACTTTGTCAATCAAAAGACAGTATTACCTTCTTGATAAAGAGACAGTGTTACCTTGTCAAAACTGAGACAGTATTACCTTGTCCATCGCCGACCTTTGCATTTGCTCCTTCATCCATTTCCAGAAGAAATTTGTATGTTTTCGTCCGTATTTGTCCCGTTGTTGTTCGATATTGAAAAACGACATCCTGTTTGCACGAGAAAATGAAATGGAGGAAATGTAATGCTTACAACAGAAAATACTGGTTCTAATGCTCATTTATCGAACATGAGCATTGGCGGTTGTAATAAATTTGGCAGGCATCCCATGCGCGAATATCAACACATGACAACGTATTCGGCCCTCAAAGAAGTGAAAATTAAAATAGATGTAAAAAATGTTGTGTTTTACAGTTACTACTATATTCTATTTTAATCTTGTCGGGTAAGAGTTTTTTCATACAACAAGAGTCACATATAATGTTAGAAATGTTTCCTTATACAACAGAAATAGCCACATAACAATGAAAGATATATCAGAGCAGATCAAAACAGTTTTTTGTGTGAATTATTTTGTGCGCATTACAAGGGGACGGGTACAGATGCATTCAAATACAATATTTCATTCAAGCATTCCTTTAGACCTTAAACAAAACAGTTTCAAGGACCAGCCTTATTTCTTTTTAGTGTTTTGAATTTGAATCAGGCGAATGCGTGACAATTCCATTCCTTCTTCGTGTATATTGCATTGTTTGAAAAATTTCTCCTGTATGTTTCCCCATCGCACTTTGAAAAACATAATCTGGAACACTCATACCATTGGCATTCGCAATAAGGAAGGAATCTGTCTTCGTTTTCACTTAATCCGAAGAAGAAGGGCAAAACCCATACGACTCACATGCTTGACCTTGACCTTTACATGACCTTGACCTTCAGGTGACCTTCAAGGTCAAACAACTAAACCTAGCAATGACATCATACACTAAGAACTGCTTTACACATTTTCCTACCAAAAAACGGGTGAGTACTTTTGCTTCGCATGTGAGTCAATAAAACTGGCAAGACAGTCAAGTCTTGCAAGCAAATGCAAACGACAAACTATTTCAACTGGCAGTCATTAGGGGAGACACAACTTGACAATAGATAATACTCTTGCTGTATTTAACGACGTTGGTCAGAAAGGGTCATTTATAGGTTGCTTTCATAGAATTCAAAAATGAAATCGAAAGCATAAATAGGTCTGTGCTGTGGAATTGCTGTGTAAGATTAAAGTGAGACAAAATGCTGCCTTACTTTGGAGGCAATATACAAAATGCTGCGTTACGTTGGAGGCAATGTACAAAATGCTGCGTTACGTTGGAGGCAATGTACAAAATGCTGCGTTACGTTGGAGGCAATGTACAAAATGCTGCGTTACGTTGGAGGCAATGTACAAAATGCTGCGTTACGTTGGAGGCAATGTACAAAATGCTGCGTTACGTTGGAGGCAATGTACAAAATGCTGCGTTACGTTGGAGGCAATGTACAAGTCAGTCAAGGCCTTTGTGAGAGCAGACGGGAAGTCAGCATTCGCCAACAAGGCCCGAAGCAAAGCAGAAGTTCCAGCGCGATATAATTTTATTTCTTTTATTAATGAACTGGGTATAGAGATCATTCGGAATGATAGATAGGCATGGAGTACAAAAGATATTCAATGAAGAAGAGACTTTGGTATTGCTGTTTGCAGATGACCTTGTGCTCCTTTCAAGCACACAAAGAGAATGAAAATATGGTTTAAAACTTTAGTGAATCTGATGACTTGAATTTTATTGTAGATTTAGAAAAAGAAGGTGTTATTAGTGCAGAAAGGCACTAAAAATGATGGGAAAATTGGACACGTGATGGTACATCATTCAAATCACGAGTTTTTTTAATAAGTAATTTGGATATGTATTCAAATTATGGGTTAGTCTAAAAGCTGCTCTAAAAGATATGACTCCAAACGCAAACTATAATTATGCATAACTCATGGTATGCATAGGTTGTGCAAAGATAGATTTTCACAAATGTGTATGCACAGATTCAAATCCTTTTTATTCAAGCGAAGAATGGGGACTTAAACATGTGAAGTGACTGAGAGAATTCAGTCAATTGCTCTCAAACGCTGTCCCCAAGTAAGATTGGATTTAGTACGCTTTAGTTTCATTAATTGAGTAAATGACTTAGAGACGACGTGATTGATTGGTTTAATGTATTGTGTCCATTTGCTTCTCTTGTCATACACATTACTTGACTGGTTAGAATGAAGATAGGCGTGAGAGAGTTCAAGCCGCCCATCATGATGGCTAGAGGTGTCTTTTGTGCCTCTTGACCCCAACCACCCACACACGCGTGCACTCAAGCCATCCAGACACAACATGTGTGTTGGTCGACTACTAGACTAGGAACAAGAAGGGCAGCCCATACGACTCACATGCTTGACCTTGACCTTTATATGACCTTGACCTTTAGGTGACCTTCAAGGTCAAGGTCAAACAAATAAACCTACCAATGACATCATACACTAAGAAATGCTTTACACATTTTTCTACCAAAATACATGTGACCTTGACCCAAGGTCAAGGTCATCAAGGTCATTCAACACAAAGCTGTTAATTCAAGACATTGGAAGCACAATGGGGCTTATTGGCACTTTCTACCATGAGATATGGTCACTTTTAGTGGTTCACTACCCAATTTTGGTCACATTTCATAAGGGTCAAAGTGACCTTGACCTTGATGATATGTGACCAAATGTGTCTCATGATAAATGTATAGCATGTGCCCTACATAATTATTAAGTTTGAAACAGTTATCTTTCATAGTTCAGGGACAAGGTCACTTCAAAACATGTATACAATCCAACTTTGAAGAGCTCCTGTGACCTTGACCTTGAAGCAAGGTCAACCAAACTGGTATCCAAAGATAGGGCTTACTTTGCCCTATATACCATATATAGGTCAGATATCCAATCTCAAAAACTTCAGAGAAAATTGAGAAAATGTGAAAAATGACTGTTTTTTAGACAACATTTACGGCCCCTGCGACCTTGACCTTGAAGCAAGAACAAGTCACTATGTATGCTTTTTGAGGCCTTATCATCATACACCATCATGCCACATTTGGTATTGATAGACTAATAGTCTCCGAAAAAAATCCAACGTTAAAGTTTTCGGACGCCCGGACGGACGAAACGGGTGAGTACATAGACTGACGTTTGCTTCGCATGTGAGTCAAAAACTTCGGAAAATCCAACACCCCCAGGCATTTGTGATGAATTAGTGGCACCCAGGTGATTCTTATGGATTTCAGTATGCTGAATCCATTTCTGGTGGATGCCAAAGCCAAAAGTGCCTATTTTCGTAACTATTCAACGGCTTCCAAGATGGCCGCCAGGACATCAAAAAGACTGTAAATTCTCAAACAAATGCTTATATCTTCCTTATTTTCAGAGTTATTCTAATACATTTTGGCATGTTGGTAGACAACTGATAGACAAGTGTTCTCTTGTCATGGTTAATGACCTTGACCTTTTTGTGAATGTCACACGAGACGGACAAAGTTGAGTAGCATCATTTTTTTAATTTGTGTATTTCAAGTTGGCTTTGGCTCTGATATAGGCCAAACTAAATGCTGAAACTTGTTGACACTATCAAATAAGTGCTTGACATTATTAATATGTATACATTGAGCAACCTTCTGAAAAGGTCAAGGTCATTTTGACCTCATAGTTCCAATGTAAGCATAAGAGGATCCGCTCAAGATTTGTAGTGGCCCATATGTTGCTAACACTGGATATCTGAAGCTCTTAATAACTTTCAGCAGAGTTTCAGATCTTCGTTGTACATTTTCCAAGATCAAAGATGAAGGTCAAAGATCAAGGTCTCGATCTTTATTTTGATGATTTATACCACACAAAAATGTTATAATCTGTAGATTACATCATTCAGAATTCAGTAAAAGGAAATGCAGTCATGCAGCTTTACCCTTTAAGACCTGTGGGGTACCAGTATTTTGCACAGTTCAAGGTCACAATGACGTCTTGTGTTGCCTTACGGTACATGTAAAATTGCTTTTCTCTCGCTTTTAAGAGCTAATTTGTACTTCTAAATGTTAACCTATTGGCACTAAAATACCTTTGTATGGCAGTATAAAATATTGTTTGTAAATTTTAAGACATTGGTATTCATATCTTGTATAGATCAATGTCAAGGTCACTCGAAACATTACGTTTCGTTTAAATTACCACTTTTCAGAACCCCCAAAGTGACCTTGATCTTCAGCATTTCCAACCTAAGTCATACGTTTGTAGAATAGGATGATATAGTGAACATGTCTAGGTACTTTCATATTTCTGTGAATAGGTCAAGGTCGGGGTGACTACAAATATCACCTCCCACACACTCACACACTCTCTCTCTCTCACACACTCACACACTCTCTCTCACACACTTACACTCTCTCACACACTCACACACTCTCTCTCTCACACACTCACACACTCTCTCTCACACACAAGCAAGTGAAGACGGGGAGGCGACCTCCTTCATTCTAACGCCATCCTACATCGTCTACTTAGAACTCGTCGCAGGAACTCTATCATTGCCTGCCGACCATCTCAACACTTCTTCGTCCTCTCCATCGTCGTGTAAAGAACGAACTCACTCCTATCCCCATCAGAGACTGTTTCATCTTGTCTCCCAGGAGGTGGGAAAATTCACCGCCATTGGTCCTATCCCCATCAGAGACTGTTTCATCTTGTCTCCCAGGAGGTGGGAAAATTCACCGCCATTGGTCCTATCCCCATCAGAGACTGTTTCATCTTGTCTCCCAGGAGGTGGGAAAATTCACCGCCATTGGATTACGCACTGAGAGGACGCTCGTCCCATGTGTCTGTGCATTTTGTGATTTTTCCCAACGGAATTCTTGGATTCAGGACTACATATCGAGCTGGTATGGGTTTTTAATTCATTTATTCTTACCCGTTTTTTAATACTTGACTCATGATTTAACTTGGTTTGCGTTTTTGTTTGGAATTGTAATATAGTGGGTTGGTGAGTGAAAGCTACGTTGTTTTTCCCACCGTTGTGAGTCACTTTTCGTTCACATAGAAATTGTCAATGTTAATTAATTAAAAATTACTCCTAATTCTTTGCCCACTCCTTGGTGTTCCAGTTTTGTGTGAACCATCGCATGGAGACATGGAGAGAATTATGAAATGCAACGCATGGCGTGTGTAATCCCCTAGACATAGAAAATTGGTCTGTGGAAATCACGAGCCGAAGGTGCGGATATTTATTTCAGCCCCTCAGTATGCGCCCCCGTGACACACAGACAGACACACAGACAGACACACAGACAGACACGCAGACAGACACACAGACAGACACACAGACAGACACACAGACAGACACACAAACAGACACACAGACAGACACACAGACAGACACACAGACAGACATGCACACAGACAGACATAATGACGGAAACAGAGACATATAGAGACGGAGACAGAGATACAGAGATAGAGACAGAAAGACAGAGACAGAGAGACACAATGACAGCAACAAAGATAGACAGACAGAGGTACACAGACAGAGACAGACAGGCAGATGTACAGAGATAGAGACAGACATACGGATATACAGAGATAGACAACAAACATACAGAGAGATAGAGACAGACATACAGATATACAGATATAAAGACATGCATACACATATACATAGATTGAGATAGACAGAGACAGACAGATATATATACAGAGATAGAGACCTATAGATATACAGACATAGAGACAGACATATAGACATACAGAGATAGAGACAAACATACAGATATACAGAGATAGAGACAGACAAACAGATACAGAGACAGACAGATAAACAGAGATAGACAAACATATAGATATACAGAGATAGCGACAGACAAACAGATATACAGAGTTAGAGACAGACAGATATACAGAGATAGAGACAGACAGACAGATATACAGATATAGAGACAGACAGAGATATAGAATGACATACAGATATATACTGAGATAGAAACAGACATATATACAGAGATAGAGACAGATAGACATATACAGAGATAGAGACAGACTGACAGAGAGAGGGGCTTGCGAACCTTACCGCTCACTCGAGTCCGTGCGCAGAATCTTGGGAGTTGGATCATTAAAAATTCTTTCAGAAGGCGAGGTTTCAATCTCTTTCCCGTATACTACTGATAAATGACGTTTGAGTTCGTCCTGAGTCCTTGATTGCCTGGTGAAATTTCTTTTCTCAAAGGTGGGCAGGACAACAGAGCTGGTTGTGGATGTGCTAGCAAGGGTGAGCTGTTCATCGCACAAGCGGGAGGCAGGCAAGGACTGTTGCATCAAGTGGCGCGCTGAGGATACCCTGGATGCGGCAGCAGACGGCGACCGAGAGGCGTCAGCCGATGAATTCACCTGTAGGGCGAAAATACGTGCATCACCTCTGCCACCACCACTGCTACCACCTACCGTCCCTCCTCCATTAGCTCCACCATCAGCAAAACCACCACTGCTGCTCCCGCTACTATTACCACTGGGACAGCCATTTCTTATACTATACAACAACAACGAAACAACGAAAAGAACAGCTACTGCTGCTCTGCTGCTGCTACTACTATTTCTACTACTACTACTACTACTACTACTACTACTACTACTACTACTACTACTACTGCTGATGCTGCTGCTGCTGCTGCTCCCGCTACTACCGTTACAGACACCACTGCCATCGCCACCACCACCACCACCACCACCACCACACCCACCGTTAAAACCATCGTTACCATCACCACCACAACTATTACCACCACCACCATTACCACCACCGTTGCCACCACAATCGTTACCAGCACCACCACCGTTTACACTACCATCGTCACCACCGACTTCGTTACCATTAACACCATTACAATTTACTGCCGTTCCCACCACCACCGTTCCCACAACTACCATTGTTACCATTAACAACGTTCCCACCACCACCGTTCCCACAACTACCATTGTTACCATTAACAACGTTCCCACCACCACCGTTGCAATCGCCATTGCTACCGCGACCATCATTACCGCATCTGCCACCATCGTTACCAACACCATCGTTACCGCCCACATCGTTACCAACACCATCGCTACCGCCAACATTGTTACCAACACCATCGCTACCGCCAACATTGTTACCAACACCATCGTTACCAACACCATCGCTACCGCCAACATTGTTACCAACACCATCGCTACCGCCAACATTGTTACCAACACCATCGTTACCAACACCATCGCTACCGCCAACATTGTTACCAACACCATCGCTACCGCCAACATCGTTACCGCCATCACCACCATCGTTACCAACACAATCGTTACTGCCGCCACCGTTACTGCCATTACGGTGATTACCACCATCACTACCGCCACCATCGCTACCGCCACCATCGCTACCGCCACCATCGCTACCGCCACCATCGTTACCACCACCATCGCTACCGCCACCATCGCTACCGCCACCATCGCTACCGCCACCATCGCTACCGCCACCATCGCTACCGCCACCATCGCTACCGCCACCATCGCTACCGCCACCATCGTTACCACCACCATCGCTACAGCCACCATCGTTACTGCCAGCACCACCATCGTTACTGCCGCCACCGCTACCGCCACCATCGTTACCATCACCATCGCTACAGCCACCATCGTTACTGCCAGCACCACCATCGTTAATGCCGCCACCGTTACTGCCACCACGACCATCGTTACCGCCAGTACTACCATTGTTACCACCACCACCGTTACTGCCATCAACACCATCATTACCGCCACCATCGCTAACGCCGCCATCGTTACCGCCAGCACCACCATCATTACCACCTCCATCAGAACAGAACAGAACAGAACGGTTTACTTGTGAAAGGCCATTTGGCCTATTACAAAGGAGGGGATTCATACATATACAAGACAAACTAATATAAATTAATTCATGGACACAGTGGGTGAGCATTAGTGTCAAGGTCAGACTTGTTTCTTCTCCGTTTCAGGGCTTTGTAAATAAACCAAGCAAGCGAATGACTTTTGGTGCCTGTGTACATCATGACTTGTTGAAATTTCATTCTGTACATTTCTTGGGGGCAGTTAAGAAAATATGGCCTGAAATAATCATATTCATGACATGCAAACAAAAGATGCTCCTCGTTCTCCATTTGTCCACAGAACTGGCAAGATAATATATTGTTATAAGCGTTTGCGGTGTATCTCTTTGCATGGCAGTTTATTTCACTAACGCTCATTCTAAATCTGGTATAGGATGCTCTAGCAGGCATAGGCAGACTTTGTAGATAAGATTCCATATCATGGTTTACAACCTCCATCGCTACCACCACCATCGCTACCGCTACCATCGTTACCGCCACCATCACTACCGCCACCATCGTTACCGCCATCATCGCTACCAATACCATCGCTACCACTACCATCGCTAAGGCCACCATCGTTACCGCCATCATCGCTACGACCACCATCGTAAAGGCACCATCGCTACCGCCACCATCGCTACCGCCACCATCGCTAACACCACATTCGTTACAGCCAGCACCATCATCGCTACCATTACAATCGCTACCACCGTCCCTACCACCACCATCACTACCGCCACCATCGTTACCGCCATCATCGCTACCAATACCATCGCTACCACCATCGTAACCGCCACCATCGCTACCGCCACCCACGCTACCGCCACCATCGCTACCGCCACCATCGCTACCGCCACCATCGCTACCGCCACCATCGTTACAGCCAGCACCACCATCGCTACCACCACCATAACTACCGCCACCATCGTTACCACCACCATCGTTACCACATACATCACAACCGCCACCATCGCTACCACCACCATCGCTACCGCCGCAACCGATACTGCCACCACCACCACCGCTACCGCCGCCACCGTTACTGCCACCACCTACATCGCTACTGCCGCCCCCGTTACTGCCACCACCTACATCGCTACTGCCGCCCCCGTTACTGCCACCACCTACATCGCTACTGCCGCCACCGTTACTGGCACCACCATCATCGCTACCGCCGCCACCGTTACTGCCACCACCTACATCGCTACTGCCGCCACCGTTACTGGCACCACCATCATCGTTACTACCGCCACCGTTACTGCCACCGCCAATATTGCTACCACCACCATCGCTACCGCCGCAACCGTTACTGCCACCACTAACATCGCTACCGTCGACACCGTTACTGCCACCACTACCATCGCTACCGCCGCCACCGTTACTGCCACCACCACCATCGCTACCGCCACCATCGCTACCGCCGCCACCGTTACTGCCACCACCACCATCGCTACAGCCACCATGGCTACCGCCGCAATCGTTACTGCCGTCACCATTACAGCCACCGCCGCCATCGTGTTACCGCCGCCATCGTTACCGCTACCATCGCTACCGCCGCCATCGTGACTCCACCATCGTGACTGCCGCCATCGTTACTGCCGCCATCGTTGCTGCCACCTAAGCTACCGCCAACCTCGCTACCGCCGCCACCGTTACTGCCACCATCGCTACCGCCATCGTTACTGCCATCATCGTTACTGCCGCCATCTTACCGCCGCCATCATTACTGCCGCCATCGTGACTGCCACCATCGTTACCGCTACCATCGTTACCGCTACCATCGCTACCGCCGCCATCGTTACTGCCACCATCGTTACTGCCACCATCGTTACTGCCGCTACCATCGCTACCGCCACCATCGTTACTCCACCATCGTGACTGCCGCCATCGTTACTCCACCATCGTGACTGCCGCCATCGTTACTGGGGGGGGGGGGGGGGGGTGGATGATTGGCACAACATTTCGCCGCTGCGGGCGTGTGTGTGATTCTTGCTGAGCGGTGTCTCAGGGGGCCGTTTGCGCCCGGGGGACAAGACCTGGTTTTTGGTTTGCCGGCCTCCTTACTGGTGTTGTAAGGAGGGGAATGTTTTTTTTCTTGGTGTCTCGTCGTCGGGCCTTTAACGGTGACATTGTGATGGTTCACAGGCTGATCTTCTTTGTAATTTAATCTCATGTTAGTCTTGCTGTGTCTGCGGGGGTCTGACGTCTGCTAACAAAGTCAGCGTCACTGACAGCGCCAAGCTTCCAGAAAGGCAAGTCCCTCATTCTTTTTCTTGTGTGCGCCTTTAGTATGGGTGCAGGGCCGTCACGGCCGACGGATTTGAACGTTGTGGACTCGTGTTGACGTTCATGAGGGGGTGACTTGCACTTTGAAGTGGTTTTGGAACATTGTAGGAATAATTGTAGTAATTAGAGGTTTTGGTTGTTTGTTCCTTGACAAGAAATGTTGTAAACTTACTGCTGGAAAGTTCTAGCAGATTGCAATTGGTGTGGTGGTGGAGGTGATAACCATTGTTCATTTGAATTGGAAGTATTGTTTGGCAATAATTGTTGTGAATTTTGTTGCTGGAACATTTTAGCAGATTGCAATTGGTGTGTTGGAGTTGATAACCATTGTTCATTTGAATTGGAAGTATTGTTTGTTCTTTGGCAATAATTGTTGTGAATTTTGTTGCTGGAAAATTTTAGCAGATTGCAATTGGTGTGTTGGAGTGATAATCATTGATGATTTGAGTTGAAAGTATTGCTTGTGCTTTGGGGAGCTTTTGTTGTGGGTTTGTGCTTGTTGTTTATTCTGTGGAGAGATTTTGTTGTAGATTTGTGCTGGAGTGTTCTGGCATAATGGTAGTTGTGGAGTGAGGTGTGAAATTATATTTGCATTGACTGGTTCTTTCTTGTATTATGTTATTAAATTGTTATATTTGATTTATGTCTGGTGTGGCGTTGTTTTGAATAGTGTTAGTGTTAGGTTGTTGGACAATCAGGCGATTTCCCCTTAAAACATAAATATCTGCACGGGACTGCTTTTACATCAGTAGTCAACCACCCGGGCCACCATCACTACCGCCATCATCGCTACCGCCACCACCGTTACTGCCACCATCACTACTGCCACCATCGCTACCGCCAACATCGCTACCGCCACCATCTTTACTGCCACCATCACTACCGCCACCACCGTTACTGCCACCATCGCTACCGCCAACATCGCAACCGCCATCATCGATACTGCCACCATCGCTACCGCCACCATCGCTACCGCCAACATCGCTACCGCCATCATCGTTACTGCCACCATCGCTACCGCCATCATCGTTACCGCCAACATCGCTACCGCCATCATCGTTACTGCCACCATCGCTACCGCCACCACCGTTACTGCCACCATCGCTACTGCCATCATCGCTACCGCCATCATCGTTACTGCCACCATCGCTACCGCCATCATCGTTACTGCCACCATCACTACTGCCATCATCGCTACCGCCACCATCGTTACTGCCACCATCACTACCGCCACCACCGTTACTGCCACCATCGCTACCGCCATCATCGTTACTGCCACCATCACTACTGCCATCATCACTACCGCCACCATCGTTACTGCCACCATCACTACCGCCACCACCGTTACTGCCATCATCGCTACCGCCATCATCGTTACTGCCACCATAACTACTGCCATCATCGCTACTGCCATCATCACTACTGCCACCATCACTACTGCCATCATCGCTACCGCCATCATCGTTACTGCCACCATCACTACCGCCACCATCGCTACCGCCACAATCGCTACTGCCATCATCGCTACCGCCATCATCGTTACTGCCATCATCGCTACCGCCACAATCGCTACTGCCATCATCGCTACCGCCACCATCACTACCGCCATCATCGTTACTGCCGCCATCGCTACCGCCACCATCGTTACTGCCATCATCGCTACCGCCACCATCGCTACCGCCACAATCGCTACTGCCATCATCGCTACCGCCACCATCACTACCGCCATCATCGTTACTGCCACCATCACTACCGCCACCATCGCTACCGCCACAATCGCTACTGCCATCATCGCTACCGCCACCATCACTACCGCCATCATCGTACTGCCGCCATCGCTACCGCCACCATCGTTACTGCCACCATCGCTACCGCCATCATCGTTACTGCCATCATCGTTACTGCCGCCATCACTACCGCCACCATCGCTACCGCCACAATCGCTAATGCCATCATCGCTACCGCCACCATCACTACTGCCATCATCGCTACCGCCACCATCGTTACTGCCGCCATCGCTACCGCCATCATCGTTACTGCCATCATCGTTACTGCCGCCATCACTACCGCCACCATCGCTACCGCCACAATCGCTACTGCCATCATCGCTACCGCCACCATCACTACTGCCATCATCGCTACCGCCACCATCGTTACTGCCGCCATCGCTACCGCCATCATAGTTACTGCCATCATCGTTACTGCCGCCATCACTACCGCCACCATCGCTACCGCCACAATCGCTACTGCCATCATCGCTACCGCCACAATCACTACTGCCATCATCGCTACCGCCACAATCGCTACTGCCATCATCGCTACCGCCACCATCGTTACTGCCATCATCGTTACTGCCGCCATCACTACTGCCACCATCGCTACCGCCACAATCGCTACTGCCATCATCGCTACCGCCACCATCACTACTGCCATCATCGTTACTGCCACCATCACTACCGCCACCATCGCTACCGCCACAATCGCTACTGCCATCATCGCTACCGCCACAATCGCTACTGCCATCATCGCTACCGCCACAATCGCTACTGCCATCATCGCTATTGCCACCATCGCTACCGCCACCATCGTTACTGCCATCATCGTTACTGCCATCATCGTTACTGCCACCATCACTACTGCCATCATCGTTACTGCCATCATCGTTACCGCCACCATCACTACCGCCATGATCGTTACTGCCATCATCGTTACCGCCACCATCACTACTGCCATCATCGTTACTGCCATCATCGCTACCGCCACCTTCGCTACCGCCACCATCGTCACTGCCATCATCGTTACTGCCGCCATCACTACCGCCACCATAACTACCGTCACCATCGTTACTGCCAACATTGCTACCACCACCATCGTTACTGCCACCATCACTACCGCCACCACCGTTACTGCCACCATTGTTACTGCCGCCATCGCTACTGCCAACATTGTTACTGCCACCACCGTTACCTCCACCGCCGTTACTGCCACCATCGTTACTGCCACCATCACTACCGCCACCATCACTACCACCACCGCCGTTACTGCCACCATTGTTACTGCCGCCGTCGCTACTGCCACCATTGTTACTGCCACCATCGCTACCTCCACCGCCGTTACTGCCACCATCGTTACTGCCACCATCGTTACTGCCACCATCACTACCGCCACCTTCGCTACCGCCGCCACCGTTACCGCCACTATCGCTACCGCTACCCTCGCTACCGCCAGCATCACTACCGCCACCAACGCTACCACCACCATCGTTACTGCCACCATCGTTACTGCCACCATCACTACCGCCACCTTCGCTACCGCCGCCACCGTTACCGCCGCCATCGTTACTGCCATAATCGCTACCGCCACCATCACTACCGCCACCTTCGCTACCGCCGCCACCGTTACCGCCGCCATCGTTACTGCCATCATCACTACCACCACCATCGTTACTGCCACCATCGTTACTGCCACCATCACTACCGCCACCATCGCTACCGCCACCATCGTTACCGCCACCATCGTTACTGCCATCATCGCTACCGCCACCATCACTACCGCCACCATCACTACCGCCACCATCGCTACCGCCACCATCGCTACCGCCACCATCGCTACTGCCACCATCGTTACTGCCACCATCACTACCGCCACCATCACTACCGCCACCATCACTACCGCCACCATCGCTACCGCCACCATCACTACCGCCACCATCGCTACCGCCACCATCGTTACTGCCACCATCGCTACCGCCACCATCACTACCGCCACCATCGCTACCGCCACCATCACTACCGCCACCATCGCTACCGCCACCATCACTACCGCCACCATCGTTACTGCCACCATCACTACCGCCACCATCGCTACCGCCACCATCGCTACCGCCGCCATCGTTACCGCCATCATCGCTACCGCCATCATCACTACCACCATCATCACTACCGCCACCATCGCTACCGCCACCATCACTACCGCCACCATCGCTACCGCCACCATCACTACCGCCACCATCGCTACCGCCATCATCGCTACCGCCGCCACCGTTACCGCCGCCATCGTTACTGCCATAATCGCTACCGCCACCTGCACTACCGCCACCATCACTTCCGCCACCATCGCTACCGCCACCATCGCTACCGCCACCATCGTTACTGCCACCATCGCTACCGCCATCATCGCTACCGCTACCACCGTTACTGCCACCATCGCTACCGCCACCATCACTACCGCCACCATCGTTACTGCCACCATCGCTACCGCCACCATCGCTACCGCCATCATCGCTACCGCCACCACCGTTACCGCCACCATCGCTACTGCCACCATCGCTACCGCCACCATCGCTACCGCCACCCTCACTACCGCCACCATCGTTACTGCAACCATCACTACCGCCACCATCGCTACCGCCACCATCGCTACCGCCACCATCGCTACCGCCACCATCGCTACCGCCACCATCGCTACCGCCACCATCACTACCGCCCCACCGTTACTGCCACCATCGCTACCGCCACCATCGCTACCGCCACCATCACTACCGTCCCCACCGTTACTGCCATCATCGCTACCGCCACCACCGTTACTGCCACCATCGCTACCGCCACCACCGTTACTGCCACCATCGGTACCGCCACCACCGTTACTGCCACCATCGTTACTGCCACCATCGCTACCGCCACCATCGTTACCGCCACCATCGTTACCGCCACCACCGTTACCGCCACCATCGCTACCGCCACCACCGTTACTGCCACCATCGCTACCACCACCATCGCTACCGCCATCATCGTTACTGCCACTATCACTACCGCCACCTTCGCTACCGCCGCCACCGTTACTGCCATCATCGCTACCGCCATCATCGCTACCGCCACCATCGTTACTGCCACCATCAGTACAGCAACCTTCGCTACCGCCGCCACCGTTACTGCCACCACCGTTACTGCCATCATCACTACCGCCACCATCGTTACCGCCAACACCGTTACTGCCACCACCGTTACTGCCACCATCACTACCGCCACCATCACTACCGCCACCATCGTTACTGCCACCATCGCTACCACCACCGACGCTCCCGCCACCATCACTGCCGCCACCATCACAACCGTCACCATCACTACCGCCACCCTCGTTACTGCCACCATCAGTACCGCCACCTTCGCTACCGCCGTCACCGTTACTGCCACCACCGTTACTGCCATCATCACTACCGCCACCATCGTTACCGCCACCACCGTTACTGCCACCACCGTTACTGCCACCATCAATACCGCCACCATCACTAACGCCAGCATCGTTACTGCCACCATCGTTACTGCCACCATCGTTACCGCCACCATCACTACCGCCACCATCACTACCGCCATCATCGCTACCGCCACCATCCTTACTGCCACCATCGCTACCACCACCGACGCTCCCGCCACCATCACTACCGCCACCATCGCTACCGCCACCATGGTTACTGCCACCATCACTACCGCCACCATCGTTACTGCCACCATCGTTACTGCCACCATCACTACCGCCACCATCACTACCGCCACCATCACTACCGCCACCATCACTACCGCCACCATCACTACCGCCACCATCGTTACTGCCACCATCACTACCACCACCGACGCTCCCGCCATCATCGCTACCGCCATCATCGCTACCGCCACCATCGTTACTGCCACCATCGTTACTGCCCCATCGCTACCACCACCGACGCTCCCGCCACCATCGCTACCGCCACCATCGTTACTGCCACCATCACTACTGCCACCTTCGCTACCACCGCCACCGTTACTGCCATCATCGCTACCCCCACCATCGATGGTGGCAGTAACGATGGCGGCAGTAACGATGGTGGCAGTAACGATGGTGGCAGTAACGATGGTGGCAGTAACGATGGCGGCAGTAACGATGGTGGCAGTAACGATGGCGGCAGTAACGATGGTGGCAGTAACGATGGTGGCAGTAACGATGGTGGCAGTAACGATGGTGGCAGTAACGATGGTGGCAGTAACGATGGTGGCAGTAACGATGGTGGCAGTAACGATGGTGGCAGTAACGATGGTGGCAGTAACGATGGTGGCAGTAACGATGGTGGCAGTAACGATGGTGGCAGTAACGATGGTGGCAGTAACGATGGCGGCAGTAACGATGGTGGCAGTAACGATGGTAGCGGTAACGATGGTGGCGGTAACGATGGCGGCGGAAACACGATGGCGGCGGTGGCTGTAACGGTGACGGCAGTAACGGTGGCAGCGGTAGCGATGGTGGTGGTGGCAGTAACGGTGGCGGTGGTAGCGATGGAGGTGGTGGCAGTAACGGTGGCGGCGGTAGCGATGGTAGTGGTGGCAGTAACGATGGTGGCGGTAGCAATGATGGCAGTAACGATGGCGGCGGTAGCGAGGGTAGCGGTAGCAATAGTGGCGGTAGCGAGGGTAGCGGTAGCGATAGTGGCGGTAGCGAGGGTAGCGGTAGCGATATTGGCGGTAGCGATGGTGGCGGTAGCGATAGTGGCGGTAGCGATGGTGGCGGTAGCGATGATGGCAGTAACGGTGGCGGTGGTAGCGAAGGTGGCGCTAGTGATGGTGGCAGTAACGATGGTGGCGGTAGCAATGATGGCAGTAACGATGGCGGCGGAAACGATGGAGGCGGTAACGATGGTGGCGGTAGCGATAGTGGCTATCGATACCACCACCATCGCTACCGCCACTATCGCTACCGCTACCCTCGCTACCGCCACTATCGCTACCGCTACCCTCGCTACCGCCACCATCGTTACTGCCACCATCACTACCGTCACCTTCGCTACCGCCGCCACCTTTACTGCCATCATCGCTACCGCCATCATCGCTACCGCCACCATCGTTACCGCCTCCATCGCTACCGCCGCCACCGTTACTGCCACCACTACCATCGCTACCGCCGCCACCGTTACTGCCACCACCTCCATCGCTACCACCGCCACCGTTACTGCCACCACCACCATCGCTACCGCTGCCACCGTTACTGCCGTCACCGTTACAGCCATCGCCGCCATCGTGTTTCCGCCGCCATCATTACCGCCACCATCGTTACCGCTACCATCGTTACTGCCATTATCGTTACTGCCACCATCGTTACTGCCACCATCGTTACTGCCACCATCGTTACTGCCACCATCGTTACTGCCACCATCGTTACTGCCGCCATCGTTACTGCCGCCATCGTTACCGCCTCCATTGTTACCGCCACCATCGTTACCGCCACCATCGTTACTGCCACCATCGTTACTGCCACCATCGTTACTGCCACCATCGTTACTGCCACCATCGTTACTGCCACCATCGTTACTGCCGCCATCGTTACTGCCACCATCGTTACTGCCACCATCGTTACTGCCACCATCGTTACTGCCACCATCGTTACTGCCACCATCGTTACTGCCACCATCGTTACTGCCGCCATCATTACTGCCGCCATCGTTACCGCCTCCATCGTTACCGCCACCATCGTTACCGCTACCATCGTTACTGCCGCCATCGTTACTGCCACCATCGTTACCGCCACCATCGTTACCGCTACCATCGCTACCGCCGCCATCGTTACTGCCGTCATCGTTACTGCCGCCATCGCTACCGCCACCATCGTTACTGCCACCATCGTTACTGCCGCCATCGTTACTGCCACCATCGCTACTGCCGCCATCGCTACCGCCATCATCGCTACTGCCATCATCGTTACTGCCACCATCGTTACTGCCACCATCGTTACTGCCGCCACCGTTACTGCCACCATCGTTACCGCCATCATCGCTACTGCCACCATCGTTACTGCCACCATCGTTACTGCCGCCATCGCTACCGCCATCATCGCTACTGCCATCATCGCTACCGCCACCGTTACTGCCACCATCGCTACCGCCACCGTTACTGCCACCATCGCTACCGCCACCGTTACTGCCACCATCGCTACCGCCACCGTTACTGCCACCATCGCTAACGCCACCGTTACTGCCACCATCGCTACCGCCACCGTTACTGCCGCCATCGTTACTGCCGCCATCGCTACCGCCATCATTGCTACTGCCACCATCGTTACTGCCGCCATCGTTACTGCCACCATCGTTACTGCCGCCATCGCTACCGCCACCGTTACTGCCACCATCGCTACCGCCACCGTTACTGCCACCATCGCTACCGCCACCGTTACTGCCACCATCGCTACCGCCACCGTTGCTGCCGCCATCGTTACTGCCGCCATCGTTACTGCCGCCATCGTTACTGCCACCATCGTTACTGCCGCCATCGCTACCGCCACCATCGCTACCGCCACCATCGTTACTGCCATCATCGCTACTGCCACCATCGATACTGCCGCCATCGTTACTGCCACCATCGATACTGCCGCCACGCTACCGCCGTCATCGTTACTGCCACCATCGTTACTGCCACCATCGTTACTGCCGCCATCGTTACTGCCACCATCGTTACTGCCGCCATCACTGCCGCCACCATCGCTACCGCCACCATCGTTACTGCCACCATCGTTACTGCCACCATTGCTACTGCCACCATCGTTACTGCCGCCATCGTTACTGCCGCCATCGCTACCGCCACCATCGCTACCGCTGCCACCGTTACTGCCACCATCGCTACCGCCACCCTCGCTACCGCCGCCATCGCTACCGCCACCATCGCTACCGCCGCCCCCGTTACTGCCACCATCGCTACCGCCATCATCGCTACCGCCGCCATCACTACCGCCACCATCGCTACCGCTGCCATTGCACTACCGCCACCATCGCTACCGCCACCATCGCTACCGCCACCATCGCTACCGCCACCATCGCTACCGCCACCATCGCTACCGCCACCATCGCTACCGCCACCATCGCTACCGCCACCATCGCTACCGCCACCATCGCTACCTGCCACTATCGCTACCGCCACCATCGCTACCGCCACCATCGCTACCGCCACCATCGCTACCGCCACCATCGCTACCGCCACCATCGCTACCGCCGCCCCCGTTACTGCCACCATCGCTACCGCCACCATCGCTACCGCCACCATCGCTACCGCCACCATTGCACTACCGCCACCATCGCTACCGCTGCCATTGCACTACCGCCACCATCGCTACCGCTGCCATTGCACTACCGCCACCATCGCTACCGCTGCCATTGCACTACCGCCACCATCGCTACCGCCACCATCGCTACCGCTGCCATTGCACTACCGCCACCATCGCTACCGCTGCCATTGCACTACCGCCACCATCGCTACCGCTGCCATTGCACTACCGCCACCATCGCTACCGCTGCCATTGCACTACCGCCACCATCGCTACCGCTGCCATCGCTACCGCCACCATCGCTACCGCCACCATCGCTACCGCCACCATCGCTACCGCTGCCATTGCACTACCGCCACCATCGCTACCGCTGCCATTGCACTACCGCCACCATCGCTACCGCTGCCATTGCACTACCGCCACCATCGCTACCGCTGCCATTGCACTACCGCCACCATCGCTACCGCTGCCATTGCACTACCGCCACCATCGCTACCGCCACCATCGCTACCACCACCATCGCTACCACCACCATCGCTACCGCCACCATCGCTACCGCCACCATCGCTTCTGCCACTGATCGCAAGGAGGTGACCGAGTGTTGGGTATGAATAATATGGAAGAAGTTAGTGATTATATGTAAGATGTCGAAGTGACTGAAGCTAAAAGGATGGATGGATGGATGGATGGATGGATTAATGGATGGATGGATGGATGGATGGATGGATGGATGGATGGATGGATGGATGGATGGATGGATGGATGGATGGATGGATGGATGGATGGATGGATGGATGGATGGGTGTATGGATGGATGGATGGATGAGTGGGTGGGTGGGTGGGTGGGTGGTGGGTGGGTGGATAGATCGATGGATAGATGGATAAGTGGATGGTTGGATGGATGGATAGATGGATGGATGGATGGATGGATGGATGGATGGATGGATGGATGGATGGATGGATGGATGGATGGATGGATGATGGATGGATGGAGGTTTAGGGCCTATAAACATGTTTAGGCTATGTGAGGTCATGCTCACGAACAATGATAAGAGGTCTATTCTTATTCGCTTCCCACGAATCGCTTAGAGAGATGCAGTGGGTCAATTCTTACTCCCAATCCACAGGTAAAATGAAGTGACTGAATCTGCCCTTCATCACCACCGTTCGCAAGAGAAGCCGGTCGTAACAATTGTGTTTAGAAAAAACGAAGTGACATACAAAAACACCTTACGGGCAATATATCGCTGTTCATTAATAGCAGTTTCAACCAATATTTCATGGCTATCATATTTGTTATGATATGAAGAGGTTCTCTAGCTTCATATCTACATATTGCCTTGTTGGGTTACATGTGCTTTATCGGGGACATAGTTACCACCACCATTGTAACCATCGTCATCGCTACTGCCACCATTGTTACCACCACCATCGTAACCACAACCATCGTAACCACCACCATCGTAACCACAACGATCGTATCCACAACCATCGTATCCACAACCATCGAAACCACCACCATCATAACTACAACCATCGCTACCACCAACATCATTACCGCCACCACCGTAACCACAACCATCGTAATCACCACCATCGTAACCACCACTATCGTAACCACAACCATCGTTACCGCCACCATCGTTACCGCCACCATCGTTACCGCCATCATCGTAACAGCCAAAATCGTAACCACAACCATCGTTACCGCCACCACAACCATCGTTACATACACCATCGTAACCACCACCGTCGTAACCACAACCATCCTTACCGCTACCATCGTTACCGCCACCACAACCATCGTTACCTACACCATCGTAACCACCACCATCGTAACCACAACCATCGTTATCACCACGATCGCTCCCGCCTTCAACACCATCGTTACCGACATTATCATTAATGCCACCATCGCTACAGCCACTATTGTTACCGCCACCATCGTTAACGCCAACATCACTACCACCACCATCGCTACCACCACCATCGCTACCGCCACCACAACCATCGTTACAACCACCATAAATACCACCACAATCTCTACCGCCACCATCGTTACTGCCACCACAACTATCGTTAACACCACCATAGTTACCACCACCGTCGCTACCGCCACCACCACTACCGCGACAATCGTTATCGCAACCATCGTTACCGCCACCATCGCCACATCACCACTGTTCTCACCACCACCGTTACCGCCATCAGCTTTACTACTAACATCATTACCACCACAAGTGTTACAGAAACCATCATTACCGCAACTACCGTTACCGCCATCACCGTTACCACCATCACCGTTACCACCACCACTGTTACCACCACCACCGTTACCACCACTACTGTTACCACCACCGTTACCACCACCACCGTTACCGCCACCACCGTTACCACCACCACTGTTACCACCACTACCGTTACCGCCATCACCGTTACCACCACCACCGTTACCACCACCACCGTTACCACCACTACTGTTACCACCACCACCGTTACCACCACCACCGTTACCACCACTACCGTTACCACCTCCACTGTTATCACCACCACCGTTACCACCACCACCGTTATCACCACCACCGTTACCACCACCACCGTTACCACTACCACCGTTACCACCGCCACCGTTACCACTACAACCGTTACCACCTCCATCGTTACCACCACCACCGTTACCACTACAACCGTTACCACCTCCATCGTTACCACCGCCACCGTTACCACTACAACCGTTACCACCTCCATCGTTACCACCACCACTGTTACCACTACCACCGTAACCACCACCATTGTTACCACCACTACCGTTACCACTACCACCCGCTACTTTATTTACCACTAGTAATACTTTACCATTACTAGTGACATCGCCTGGGAAACAATCTAAACGTGGGGATCATTTTTGACCAACTTTTTTCATGAGATGACGTTTAGCCCGCCAAACATTGCTTTCTTGTACGTGATAACGCGAGCTCGTGGAGTACTGGACTCGCACTTGAAATAATTATGTGCACACGTAAACGATCATGTGCATGCACGCTATCGCACTAAGGCATGCAGATGCACAAAGAGTTAAATGAATGTATACACACGCAAGCATAAAACAACAAACAATGCACACGCACAAACGTTTCAATATATTGAGCCAAAGCCCTGCGCCCTGTACCAGAGTCTGTTGTATCGGTCGTAAGTGCCCGGATGAACCGAATCCTCAATAAACTACTCCAAGTTTATACAGAAGGAAACAGAATGTGATCTCTCTTTTTGTAGATCCTACACTACTACCATGTTTGAAAACGAGAGTCTGTAATCACGATCATTAAGAGGGGGGGAAGGGGGGGGGGGGGGGGTTGCCTTCACTGCCCAGCGTCTCAAAGGCAGCAAATCGTATTATGTATTTTCAAAATTGTTATGTTTTCAGACACACCAGTTACAAAACATTTGGGCAGGAGATAAGCACAACAGGAAATTCATGTTGATCAAGTGGAATTTTGAGGATAAAGTCCATTGAAGGTCAATTTCTGTGTGTGCTAAAAGCATAGTATTACCGGCCGATTAATCAAAGCTAAGATAACAAGATTAGGCGGGGAAAAGTCGTCGTCTGGAGGAATGTCCAATAGGGATGAGATTGACAGGTAATGAATAAACGACTCGTTCAAAAACGGCCTTCCAAAACACATGGCCTTCCAGTTATCGATGTTACGGGGATCCACAAAAACTAAATAAAACAGGTCCCGGGTTACTTACAAGTCTTTATGTTCAACATAACAATACTCACAACAGGAGAAGAAAAGGAAAACAAAACAAAGTACATTTTTATAGGACCTTCTCATTAACGTACCATGCAGGAGTTATCCTCGGCGCTCTTTGTCGAAAAACAACGCGTTAGGTAGAACCTGGCAGTTCCGGTTGCATTCTCGAAGCGTCTGCACTGAACACTAGATCGCTCAAAGTACATGTATGTGGGGGTGGAAAACAGTACTGTGTCATGTAAAGCTCGAATGAGTAGCAGCAGATAACTGTTTAGTTCTGGCTTGAATTGACAATTTCGTTTCCCTGGTCTGGCGAGGACCGAAAATTCACTATCATCGAGTCGATGAGTGATCAACTTGCCCGCACTCGGCGTAATGTATAACTTGTAAGATCGGGTCGATGATGACAAGAAAATGGCATTAAAACACACAAAAAGTTTCATTACAACTAAAATCACCGATTATATTAATAACTGACCATTTTTACACTTACAGCTAGTACTCAAACCTTACAACGCAAACAAAACACACCTGCCGGGAGTGTCCCGGTCTAGCATCAAAACTCAATGCACGAGTGATCGTTTCGCTATCTGATCCGACATGGTATTCCAGCAAACAAGCAACTACTGCAACTTCATGAAGTTATTGAAATCTCAAAGTGTGATGTCAGACATCGATTGACCGAGTTCGACTGCAGCTGCCGGTTGCATTCTCGAACATTTCGTCTGCACTGAATACTAGATCGCTCAAAGTATGTGGGGTGGAAAACAGTACTGTGTCATTTGCCATAACCATCGTGGCAAAATTATTGATGGAAAAGTTGTCAAGCTACATGGCATTCCAGCAAACAAGCAACTACTGCAACTTCATGAAGTTATTGAAATCTCAAAGTGTGATGTCAGACATCGATTGACCGAGTTCGACTGCAGTTGCCGAATCAAACGTAAGCGCTGCTCCCAAGCTCGTTTAAGTTGCTTGTGATCGTTTCGCTATCTGATCCGACAATAATTACTAAACATTGATATCAAAAGCACTATTCAAAATTTTTGGCGGGTGGTCTACCCCGCACAACTAAAATCTACGGTTAATATCATCTCCACAAGCCGAACTACGTGACCCGATCTTACAAGTTATACATTACGCCGAGTGCGGGCAAGTTGATCACTCATCGACTCGATGATAGTGAATTTTCGGTCCTCGCCAGACCAGGGAAACGAAATTGTCAATTCAAGTCAGAACTAAACAGTTATCTGCTGCTACTCATTCGAGCTTTACATGAAACATTATATCACACTAGCTCGATCGTCTGCTGGCGTAGTGACTACGGTTCGATCGCGTTCGTCTGCTAGCCAGCTAGGTACGTACGGTGAGGCTTGTTTACTTATCTTCTGTGGGTTTTGTGCAGAAAGTATACGTTAAAACAGTCTAATATGACTATTTTCGAATATTTTTAAATGTAATTAATCTCTTTGCATGCTTTCATGTCATCCTTTTGCCACGATTTAGCGATCATCACATCAGCTTCTATTTTTACCAGTCTACCAGAACTGCCTGAAGTAAAGGGACGAAACTCGGGCTGAATTTCCGTTTCAGAAATGAGAATGTCCTATATCTATAGCTCAAACACAACATCCTAAATAAGCCAATCTTATAAAATTATATCTACTCTTCATATACTCAACCCCCAACGGGAAAAAATGTAAAAGCACAAGTAAAATATCGGTCAGCCTTCTTACATAAAAACATTAAATAGGTAGATCAGCCCTCGACAAGTTAAAATGCTTACGACCCGTGTAAAATTATCGCACCAACTTTCACCAACACTACCCGCTCCTCTCTCTCTCTCTCTCTCTCTCTCTCTCTCTCTCTCTCTCTCTGCCCGTCTCTGCTGTGTGTGGGGCCGATCTCTCTTCTGTTCGTCTGCTTCTCTCTCTCTCTCTCTCTCTCTCTCTCTCTCTCTCTCTCTCTCTCTCTCTCTCTCTCTCTCTCTCCTTCACTGGCGTCTAGACAGTAGAACTGCTAAGTGGGTATTTGTGTATATTGTCCATCCCTCACATATATGCTTACTTCAGGCCACCCCTGCTGAACTATCGAGGGGTTCCGGCTGATTGGGGGTGGGGGAGTAGGGGAGGGAGTGTACACCAAGAGGCTTTGGCCTACATGTACGTTATTTGTTTTTAACATTTGGATGTTTAGAAATTGTTTTTTATGTATATGTCATTGTAGTTGATTCAAGTTCCATATTTAAATTTTTCTTCTCTGGTGCACTATCTACCCATTCTTAGTATGTTTAAGAAATTGTACATGTATAATACTTGCGATAATTATACTGACTCTCTCTCTCTCTCTCTCTCTCTCTCTCTCTCTCTCTCTCTCTCTCTCTCTCTCTCTCTCTCTCTCTCTCTCTCTCTCTCTCTCTCTCTCTCTCTCTCTCTCTCTCTCTCTCTCTCTCTCCTCCCTCCCTCCCTCTCCCCCACCCTCTCTCACCAACCCACCAACCCTCTTACTCTCATTCTCTCTTCCCTTCCTCCCCCTTTCTCCAGCTCCCCCCCCCTCTCTCTCTCTCTCTTGTCTCTCTCTCTCTGTCTCTCTCTCTCTGCTCTCTCTCTCTCTCTCTCTCTCTCTCTCTCTCTCTCTTTCTCTCTCTCACTCTCTCTCTCTTACCACATTTGAATATTTTGCCTCAAGGGCTGAATGTAAGAAAGGCACTACTGCCTAATTCACTACCCTTGTAAAATAAAGTTCGTTCGTTCGTTCTCTCTCCGTCTGCTTCTCCCTTCTGTTCGTCTGCCTCTCTCTTCTATTCGTCTGCTTCTCTCTTCTCTTCGTCTGCTTCTCTCTTCTCTTCGTCTACTTCTCTCTTCTCTTCGTCTGCTTCTCTCTTCTCTCTCTCTCCTACGTCTGCTTCTTTCTTCTGTTTGTCTGCCTCTCTCTTCTATTCGTCTGCTTCTCTCTTCTCTTCGTCTGCTTCTCTGCGGTGTGGGGACCGATCTCCCCTCTCTCCTCTCACTCGATCACTAGGCAGACCGATCTCTCTTCTCTTCATCTGCCTCTCTCTTTTCTTCGTCTGCTTCTCTCTTCTCTTCGTCTACTTCTCTCTTCTCTTCATCTGCCTCTCTCTTCTCTTCGTCTGCTTCTCTCTTCTCTTCGTCTGCCTCTCTCTTCTCTTCGTCTGCTTCTCTCTTCTCTTCGTCTGCCTCTCTCTTCTCTTCGTCTGCTTCTCTCTTCTCTTCGTCTGCTTCTCTCTTCTCTTCATCTGCCTCTCTCTTCTCTTCGTCTGCCTCTCTCTTCTCTTCGTCTGCCTCTCTCTTTTCTTCGTCTACTTCTCTCTTCTCTTCGTCTACTTCTCTCTTCTCTTCATCTGCCTCTCTCTTTTCTTCGTTTGCTTCTCTCTTCTCTTCGTCTGCTTCTCTAGCTCTTCTCTCTCTCTCCTACGTCTGCTTCTTTCTTCTGTTTGTCTGCCTCTCTCTTCTCTGCTGTGTGGGGACCGATCTATCCTCTCTCGCTCACTCAGCAGGTGGACCGATCTCTATCTCTGTCTTCTTGCGCTCTCCTATATCGCTATTGTTATGGATCGACATATTTTAGTTTTTTCAGTTCATTGTCCACTTTGAGAGCCAGCCAGGCCTCAAAGCTCTCTCTTAGAGAAACCAGCCAGGCCTTGGAATGTGGTGCCGAACGTGAGAATTGGACAGAACAAAGAGACGCTAACATTCTGCTGCACATTGTGCCGAGAATAGAGCAAAGACACTAATGTGGTACCGCACAGATGGTGCCTAGAGTGTGATTGGTCAGCGGACGGCTTCCAAAACTATAAAGCCTCAACCGTCTTTCTTTCTCTCTCTCTCTCTTATCCAGAGATACTATAGTAACTGGATAGCTGTCTGCGCGAAACGCGTCTGCCAGTGCCGTCTCGCGCAGACAACCAGGGCAGAAGCACTGCTCTCTTCCGGTCTAAGTCTGGGCAGGTTCCATTGTCCACACAGCAATAGAATGTAATGGTTATTTCTTGTACTGTGCTTTATCATCTCTATCTGAATTCAGTTGTGCAAAAACATGATGTAATTTGCGGATTGTAGAGTCAGAGGTTGAAGTTGGACTGACAATTCGTTGAATATGAAGTGTGTTCTTTGACGTAGCGTCTGCTTAACAGCACAGTGGAACCATTCCAGCTATATATCCAGCGTCTGTGGGATTAAGAGGGTTTTGACACAACATGTCAGGAAATAACTGTGCAATTGTTGGATGTGGAGCCTACACAGGCCGAAATAGAGGGCTGTCGTTCCACAGAATAATAACACAACGATCCTGAATGGGAGCGAGCAGATCCTCCCTTTGCGAGTCATCGCGGGTTAGCGCCAGTGGCGGTATGCGCGCGTCAGACAGCAGACGACGTATGTTCTCACATGTACTGACTGCTATGCCGCTATGTAGAAGACAAGTGGAGTGCAATGGTGCTCAGCATTTCACATACGTTTAAGAAACGTTTAGCAGCAGTGTCTCTGACTTGCAACACCATCCTACTTATTAAAAAATATTTTCTGATTCATAACATCATTGTCAACTGACTTCATGAAGCGTCGACTCGCTCTTTGTCTCTCGTATAAATAATATCTCGGTCATAAATGTTACACTCATCTACACTGTCCGAGCTAATGTAGGTATAGATTGACAGTTATGTATAATATACTATTTCAATGTTCATTCTTTCTTTTCAACTACTTATTTTCAGTAAATGCTGCGTACTTAGCTCAAGTATCTCCTCGATTAGCTGCTCCATTCTGTAAACTCGGGAACCGGAAATGATCGTTGCTGTTGGGAAGGCAGAGCTGGGCAGACAGTTGTGCGACTATATTTAGACTATACACTGAGAGGTCAAGTCAGCAGTCCATTATATATAGTGTCTCTGTCTTATCCCCTACCGCTTGGGCGTGCAGTGCACTAGCTGTGACAGAGCCCAAGGTCAAACAGATGGAAAGAGGGGACGCCAGAAACCCCCCTTACCCATAGCCCTGCTGCCTCCCAAGACTCCCCTGACGCCATCCATCAAGGGTCCAGTCCACTCAGATGGGCGCGATTCGACACCTCCACCAGAAGATCAGAGTTATCAGGCTGCCACGCTTGGCCAGACCCCACAGACAGCGCCATGCCTGACCCAGGAACAGCCTCAACGCGGAGGGGAGACGTTCAACGCTACCTTCCCTTCCCCAAGCACCAGAATTCAAGATTCCCGGGCAGGCCCATCTCACCTGGCCCTATACATATTCATCCATCTACAACCCTGTTGAAAAGGCTCTACGCTGATCATTGATCAGCTGAATTGAACGCTCACAGATAAGTGTAACCCTTGAAAGGCTGGCTGGCTAAACATAGTATGTAAATACTTTGAATTAATTATATTAAGAATTATCATTATTACTTCCATATTATTAACGTTATTTTAAAAGTCAAATTCCACCTACTTATCTTCTCTGTGTAGTCTCGTTCACCCCTTGATTGCATGGAAAGAAAGTGGATGTTACAAGACGGCAAGATACACCCCTAGACAATTTCTCTTAAGTGAGAGATCAATAGCCCCATCTCATAACAATATCTTCTCACAACCAACTCACGATCATTTCTACTCACCACACCTTAGAGCGAACACCGCTCACCACTCTGGGGCAGAACTCAACTCCCATCCACCCTCTACTTCAATCTCTATACAGTCGTTGGACTAACAACCTCACCCTCAACGTAATAGCAAAACTCAAGACTCTCCCTAGGTGAGATACTTCCGAAAACCTATTTCCCCATTACAATCAACAATAGCACTACTGCTACTTTGCAACTATTTGCACAATTGCCACCACTACCACAGATACCACATCCACTGTTACTACTGCTACTACTGCCACTACTACTACTACTACTACTACTACTACTACTACTACTACTACTACTACTACTACTACTACTACTTCTACTACTAGGTTGAGGACGCTGATGATACCGATATCGCTGACAACGACAGGAAGGCGACCAGCACATAGATAAAAATGAAGAAAATGAGGATGATGCATCACTCAGGGTATATCCCCCGGAAAGCCTTGTAGATGTATGACTTTTGAAATTTTCTATGTATGACTGGAAGTTTTCTATGTATGACTTTGGAAAGTTTCTATGTATGACTGGAAAGTTTCAATAAATTTTTTAATAGTAATTACCCAATAAAACACTGCTTGCACTGTATACACACGCAAACTAGGTTAATAGTTAGTGAAGAGGAGACATGGGCTGCATTTAGGGTGCAGGAGAGAGATTGAGAGAAAAAAGAGAGATTAAGACATACAGAAAGAGAGAGAGAGAGAGAGAGAGAGAGAGAGAGAAAGAGAGAGAGAGAGAGAGCGTTGAGTTAGAGAGAGTTGAGAGAGAGAGAGAGAGAGAGAGAGAGAGAGAGGGCGTTGAGTGAGAGAGAGTTGAGAGAGAGAGAGCGTTGAGAGAAATTTGAGAGAGAGAGAGAGAGAGAGAGAGAGAGAGAGCGTTGAGCGACAGAGAGAGTTGAGAGAGAGAGAGAGAGAGAGAGCGTTGAGAGAAAGTTGAGAGAAAGTTGAGAGAGAGAGAGACAGAGAGAGAGAGAGCGCTGAGAGAGAGAGTTGAGAGAGTTGAGAGAGAGAGAGACAGAGAGAGAGAGAGAGAGAGAGAGAGAGAGAGAGTTGAGAGAGTTGAGAGATAGAGAGAGACAGAGAGAGAGAGAGAGAGAGAGAGAGAGAGAGAGAGAGAGAGAGAAAGAGAGTGTGTGTGAGTGCATGCATGAGTTATGTGTGTTTGAAGGAGTATGGGGAAAGCATATGGAATGGAACAGTAGGTTCCTCCAGTCCTCGACCTCCATGAAGGCCAAAGGACGAGAGACCAAAGAATCTCGAGAAAGACGTCTAAATCATACAAATATATTTGAGGAATGATAACAGATTCCGCGGAAAGATGGTGTCCGATAAATTTAGCCCGGTCAAACATTGATACGTCACTTAATAACATTCAAAAGAATTAAATTTTTCCACCCACCCCACCTCCCTCCGAATCTCCTTCCCGGCTCCATCATCCCCCTTCCTATCACTCCACCCCTCTCCCTTGACCAAGGATGTAACTGTAATTCGTATAATTTCTATCACCACCCCCGCCAGGGCGAAGGAACAGCTGGTGATCCTTCACCAGAGCACCAAAGCCCCTGTTTCCCCTTAGCGCAGGAGCAGACCAGGCACGCACCGAAAGCACAGCATTCCTCCATGTTACAAGAGACTGATACATACCGAGTCGCACCATTTTAGCGCTTTTCCCTCCGGCGTCGTGCTTTTACGATCCTTGGGGTTTGACAAGCTACTCTTCGTCTTAGTCGAGGTTTGCCTACGTGGCACTTCGAATTGAGTGGACACCGTATCTTTCAAGCCCGAAAGCTTCTGATGTTTGTCGGCTTTTTTTCCTTCCATTGTAACTTTGACTTGACCACAAATTCCCAGTTCCTGCTACTCCTGTCGTCGCCCGAAAACAGCACTGTCGTGCACGAACACAGCACTGTCGTGCACGAACACAGCACTGTCGTGCACGAACACAAAATTGTTCAGATTCACGCAACTGTAGAGTAGTTTAGTCTCCATGAAGGAAGTCATGACGTGAAATATACATATATTACGTGACGAATGACATCATCAACAGGGGAAAATGGCGCAATTTTTCCTGAAACAGTATGGTTGGTCACTGCGCCCTTGCGGATTATATTTAGTCATTGCTTATAGTATCGAGTTTGGACTGCTCCCTTTTTCCCCTTCATTCTTCGCCCTTCTTACTTTTCCTCATTGTAGCCTATTGTTTTCTGTTCTTTCTCCATTTGTTGTGTTTATTTTGCGACTAGCCTCGGCTCTGTTAAGATGTCGTTTCGCTGTTTGTAGGAAAAGCAGTAAACTTGCCATAGAATTTGGATGGACTTCCACTGTCAAGTTGTCATGCATGTGTCGTCATTGTAGTCCGTTGCTGGAACAAACAGACAGACAGACAGACTGACTGTCTCAGACAGACAGACAGAAAAGCACACAGAGACAGACAGACAGACAGACAGACAGACAGACAGACAGACAGACAGACAGAAGACATACAGACAGACATACTGTCTCAGACAGACAGACAGACAGACAGACAGACAGAGAAACAGACAGACAGACAGACAGACAGAGAGAGAGAGAGACAGACAGAAAAGACAGACAGACGGACAGATTGACAGACAGACAGACAGACAGACAGACAGACAGTCTCTAACAAACAGGCAGACAGACAGTTTCAGACAGACAGACAGACAGGCAGTCTCAGACAGACAGACAGACAGACAGTCTCAGACAGACAGACAGACAGACAGACAGTCTCAGACAGTCAGACAGACAGTCTCAGACAGACAGACAGACAGACAGTCTCAGACAGACAGACAGTCAGTCTCAGACAGACAGACAGACAGACGCACAGACACACACACACAGACAGACAGACATTCTCAGACAGACAGTCTCAGACAGTCTCAGACAGACAGACAGTCTCAGACACACAGACATTTTCAGTCTCAGACACACAGACATTCTCAGTCTCAGACAGACAGTCTCAGACAGTCTCAGACAGACAGACATTCTCAGACAGACAGTCTCAGACAGTCTCAGACAGACAGACAGTCTCAGACAGACAGACAGTCTCAGACAGACAGACAGTCTCAGACAGACAGACAGTCTCAGACAGACAGACAGTCTCAGACAGACAGTCAGTCTCAGACAGACAGTCTCAGACAGACAGACATTCTCAGTCTCAGACAGACAGACAGTCTCAGACACACAGACATTCTCAGTCTCAGACAGACAGTCTCAGACAGACAGACAGTCTCAGACAGACAGTCTCAGACAGACAGTCAGTCTCAGACAGACAGACAGACACACAGACACACACACACAGACAGACAGACAGTCAGTCTCAGACAGACAGACAGACACACAGACACACAGACAGACAGACAGACAGAAAGACAGACAGACACACAGACACACAGACAGACAGACAGACAGTGGCAGTGCTGGTAAGAGAACATTTTCCAGTTGTGGTCGGTACTTCCTTCTCCTTCGCCCATGTCTGTTTTGAGGTCATCCAGTTGACTCTGAACACTCCAGTTAGTGTGCATTTCTTCTGTGTGTATCGGCCACCCCCAGCAAAGCAAACAAGTTGAAGGACACTCTGTTCTATGCTGAATTTAGTGATATGTTCGCCCCCCTTCAAGGGAATGTTGTCATTGTTGGTGAATTTAACTTTCATTATGACAAGCCAGATAGATACAGTACTGTGCGCATGATGGACATCTTATCCACTTTTGGTTTGAAACAAGCTGTTTCAGAGCCCACCCACAGGTCTGGTCACATCATTGACTGGGTACTCTATCGTCCTGATGACAATGTTTTTCGTTCATGCCGTGTTTCTCACAATTTGACTTCCGGTCATTTTGCTGTGTTGTGTGAATTAGATGTGCGGCGGCCGGTGCGGGGACCGGAGTATCGCAGCGTTCGAAATCTCCGTGCGATTGATTTGACTGTGTTCAGGCATGATGTGGGTGCTCTGGCTGCTGCGTCGTTAACGCCATCCGCTGACCAGTTGTGTGATCACCTCCGCTCTGTTCTTGATAGTCATGCCCCATCAACGCAACGCAAGGTCCCTCAGCGTCGCTCCACTCCGTGGTATAGCGCCGTCGCTTCCGAACTCCGAGCTTTGAAGCATAAAAAGCGTCAGGCTGAGCGACAGTGGCTGCGTTCTGGGTTAGCCGTTTACAAAGAAATGTTCAGCTCCTTCTAACACAAGATCAATCGTCTCGTAGATAAGGCTAAGACAGTGTATTTCAACGCAAAGATAGTTGCGTCTACCACTTGTAGGCAGTTGTTTCCCATCACAAACACACTCATGAACCAGACCCGTTGTACCGTCCTCCCTTCCTCCCCACTGTCATCACTGCCTCAGAAGTTTTGTGACTTCTTTGTGTCCAAAGTGTCTGACATACGAAGAAACGTTGACACGTCTGCTGGTACAGGTGCTAGCGAATACCCAGTATCCTTCAGTGGTACTCCCCTCCTTCAGTTCAGCTCGGTTGAGGCTAGTGTGGTCCTTAAGACCATCCGTAGTATGACCCCTACCTCCTGTGACCTTGACCCTGTTCCCACATCCCTCTTACTTGAGTGCATGGATGACGTTCTGCCTGTTCTGACACAGATAATCAATGATTGCTTCCAGTCTGGCACCTTCCCCAGTGTTTTCAAACAGGCTTTAGTCAAGCCACTTCTGAAGAAGCAAGACCTGGATCCAAACGAGCTTAGCAATTACAGGCCAGTCTCCAACCTTTCCTTTCTTTCAAAACTGTTACAGAAATTAGCTTTGCAGCAGTTGTTAGAGCACGTGTCCAAGTATGATCTTTTGGCTCGTTTTCAGTCCGCGTACCGTGTTCACCATTTCACCGAAACAGCTCTGCTCCGTGTTCTAAACGACCTCCTTGTCGCATCTGATGATTCCAAAGTTTCGCTTCTCACGTTGTTAGATTTGAGTGCTGCGTTTGACACAATAGATCATGGAATTTTTCTCTTCCGTCTAAGACATGTTTTTGGCATTGACAACACAGCACACTCCTTTCTGAAATCATATATCTCAGGACGTAGGCAGACTGTTTTGATCCAGGGTATTGGTTCTGATCCTGCCCCGCTAAATTACGGAGTCCCACAGGGCTCGGTTTTGGGTCCTCTGCTGTTTCTACTGTACACCCAACCACTTTCCAACGTAATTGACAGTCATGCATTCTCTCATAGCGAATTTGCTGATGACACGCAACTCTACAACTCCACTCAACCCCGTCAAATCCAACCTCTTCTCTCTGCAAGTGAACTTTGTATTTCTGATGTGAAACAGTGGATGACCCAGAACAAACTCAAACTTAATGATTCAGAGACCGAAGCTCTCCTGGTTGGTGGTAGAGGCGAATTCGGTCAGGCCCTGAAACTAACCATAGGTCAGAGTGAGATAGCATTCTCAAAGTATGTTAGAAACTTAGGTGTCATGTTCGATGATGATCTTTCTATGAGAGTTCATGTGAACAACTTTTGCCAGTTAGCTTAC
>JAWQFJ010017379.1:60000-70000 GCA_034096865.1 Theodoxus fluviatilis
CAAGAAAACAAACAAACAAATCCAATCCCATTCCCCACCCCTACCCACCCACCCACCCACCCTCTATCCCACACAAAATTCACACAATAACACAGGTTACACTCAATTCATGAAAATACCACGTTGAAAATAGCCACAAAAGGAATTTAGAATAAGATGAAAGTATCTAGGATGACTGCATAAGAAAAGTATGTAGTTTCAGTTTAAATTTCTCTAAAGATTTCGCAATTTTTAGAGAATTGGATAGTGTGTTCCACATAGTAGCCCCTGAATAAGATAGGCTATGTTTAAACAAATCAATCCTAGGTTGTGGTATTATAAAGTTATGTACACGAATATTTGAATGTTGGAATAAGTTTATCAAATAATCAGGCACATCATAATCATTATTTTTTTCATTAAGACACATTTATTGAATTGTAAATGCTTATGAAAAGGCAATATGTTAAGTTCCTTCATTTTGTCATTTGTAGATAGTGAACTATCCGTTATCATAAGCTTAGAAGCTCTTCGATACAATGACTTCAGCCTTTTCAAGTTAGCGTCACTACAGCCATCCCAAATTGTTGACGCATAATTAACGTGAGATAAAATATGAGCATGGAAGAAGATTTTGCAAGTTTGAACGTCAACAATATGTCTTAATTTGGAGAGAAGAAATAGATTAATTGATAGTTTTTTACAAATATAATCAATGTGTGATTGCCATCCTAAATGATCATCAATTATTACACCAAGAACTTTGTGCTCAACAATTTTTTCAATTCTCAAAGAATCAAGAACAATAGGAAGAGATAAAGGATATATTTGATGTTTTTGTCTCGTAGTTATCACCATATATTTCGTTTTGGAAGGATTAATGACCATATGATTCGAAGAGCACCAGGAACGTATTTCATCCAGGCTCCTTTGAAGTTTTCCTGCCACACATTCAGTCCTGACACCTGAGGTTGAAAGTGTTACATCATCAGCAAACATATCACATGTAACCTCTTTATCAGAGATATGTAAGGGTAAGTCATTGATGAATAGGCAGAACAAAAGAGGACCTAAGACAGAACCTTGTGGCACACCCACTTGTAAATGGCCACAAAACGAAGCATGTCCATTGAAATAGACATACTGCTGTCTGTCTTTCAAGAATGATTGAAAGAATTTCACCGTGTTACAACCATTTAGATATTGTGATAATTTTTTAATTAAAATGTCATGATGAACCATGTCAAACGCTTTCTTTAGATCAAGAAAGATGGAACCAATCAACTGTGACCTATTAATGGCACATAGCCAAGAATCAATCAATCGAGTTAATGCTGTGTGGCAAGAATGTTTTGGCCGGAAACCCGATTGAAGAGAATAAAGTAGATCATGTTGATCCAGATATGCCATCAAATGCTTGTGAATATGCTTTTCAAGTGGCTTTGATAGTATAGAAAGTATTGAAATGAGTCTAAAATCATCAATATTCAAAGGGGTTTTTATTTTTGGTAAAGGAATAACTTTCGCAATTTTCCGTTCATCGGGGAACGTGTGATTGATAATACACAAGTTATATATATGAGTGAGAGATTCAATAATGTATGGAATAGAAATTTTCAAAATGAAGGTGTTAATACCATCATGTCCAACTGATTTCTTATTCATCTTCTCAAGAAATATGCCAACTTCATGAATGCCAAGAAGTGGTATCTCAAATTCTTTAGACTTGGACAATCTTCCTTGGCAAAAATCACTCAAAATCAATTCTCCGGAAAGGTTACTTAGCACATTGTCAGTCTGTAATACTTTTTGGGCCACAGAAAGAAAGTGAGCATTGCATTCATCAACATTAACTGTCAAAGATGCTACAGCAGATTTGACTTTGTTTCGATTAGTAAAGGTAAAGAGAGAGATTTTAAAAAATTGACCTTTGAAACTTATTCGTCAGACCACAAGTCCATAGACGAATTAGGGAACACGGGGTGGGAATGGAGAGTGAGGGACTTGTCTCAAGAGGCAAGAAAACAAGGGTTGCTGGGGTGGAGGGATCAACAAGGGTACACCATAGCCAGCATGGCCCCGCTACTCGCTGGATCTACATCCTGAAACGTGTATACTATAGATGTTGACCAAGGGGCAATGGCGTATCAACACGCCTTTAAACAGATATTGAAAAACGTTTCGGACAGGAATCGAGGACAGTAGCTGAAGCCTAACATTTCAACCCAGTGTTTTAAACAGCAAATCATTGCACTCCAATGTACACTTACTGGCGTACACGTGTCTGGGTTTCTTGCCAGTTTCAACCAGCAAGGAAAAAGAACTGCGCAATTCGATGACGGCGTGATAAGGTCACGACACACAGCAGTTTATGGGAGTTGCATTATAGTGTCAAATCTGCCTTTGGAGCATTTTGGGATAACATTTAAATAAACTCAATTTAGTCGATTGTTGGACAGGACAATACTTAATGCCGACCTGAAAGTACGTGGATATACAACTACTTACACCAATAAACCTATCACCCTCCCCACTCTCTCCCCTTCCCCGCCCTATCCCCCTCCCCGTCCTATCCCCCTCCCCGTCCTATCCCCCTTCCCGCCCTATCCCCTTCCCCGCCCTATCCCCCTCCCCGCCCTATCCCCCTCCCCACCCTATCCCCCTCCCCACCCTATCCCTCTCCCCGCTCTCTCCCCTTCCCCGCCCTATCCCCTTCCCGCCCTATCCCCCTTTCCGCTCTATCCACTTCCCCGCCCTATCCCCCTCCCCGCCTTATTCCCCTCCCCGCTCTCTCCCCCTCCCCGCTCTCTCCCTCTTCTCGCCCTCTCCGCCCTATACCCCTCCTCGCCCTCTCCCCCTCCCCGCTCTCTCCCCCTCCCCGTCCTCTCTCTCTCTCCTCGCCCTCTCCCCCTCTCCGCTCTCTCCCCTTCCCTGCTCTCTCCCACTTCCCACCCTGTCCACCTCCCCGCCCTCTCCCCTCCCCGCCCTCTCCCCTTCTCCGCTCTCACCTTCCCTGCTCTCTCCCCCTCCCCACCCTATCCCCCTCCCCACCCTATCCCCCTCCCCGCTCTCTCCCCCTCCCCGCTCTCTCCCCCTCCCCGCCCTCTCTCCCTCCCCGCCCTCTCCCCCTCCCCGCCCTCTCCCCCTCCCCGCCCTCTCCCCCTCCCCGCCCTCTCCCCCTCCCCGCCCTCTCCCCCTCCCCCTCCCCGCCCTCTCCCCCTCCCCGTCCTCTCCCTCTCCTCGCCCTCTCCTCCTCTCCCCCCTCTCACCTTCCCTGCTCTCTCCCCCTCCCCGCTCTGTCCCCCTCCCCGCCCTCTCCCCCTCCCCGCCCTATCCCCCTCCCCACCCTACCCCCCCCCCGCTCTCTCCCCCTCCCTGCCCTATCAACCTCCCCGCCCTATCCCCCTCCCCCTCCCCTTCCCCGCCTTCTCTCCTTCCCCGCTCTCTCCTCTCTCCGCCCTCTCCGCTCTCTCCCCCTCCCCGCCCTCTTGCATGGCGACCACGCCGCACGAATGGACTCGCCCACACCACTGTTACAGTGGTAAAATCTGAATTTGAGTCCTTGTTCCAATTATCCAAACGATGAGACTCAAAACGTTCGTTCACCGCAGGATGTTGGGCAGCTTATCCTCTAACACGGTGCTTCAGTACACGGTACAAGTCCAGGTGTACGGCAGTCCAACGCAGAGCTCGACCCGAACACAACCAGCCTGAACAAGAGATAGAGAGAGAGAGAGAGAGAGAGAGAGAGAGAGAGAGAGAGAGAGAGAGAGAGAGAGAGAGAAAGCTAGAGCTGAACTGGTTTATTGTCAGGCCGACAGCCCATACAGAGCTTGTGGTTTACCACACACATGTACAAAGAAAAAAGGTAAAATAATAAACCACGGAGAACAAGCATTGGCAAATATCAAATACCTGTGCATATATCTACCATGGTCCTTTCGAGCTGATTGTACGTGATTTTGTTGTGAACTGAAGTACATGAAGCTCATACGATGGACATAACATCTATAGACGAGTCAGAACAGGAATTTACACTAGTTATCTTCTCTTGCAGTTCAAAAGCATAGTATATGTACATAGCAACATTTCTCGACATATTTACATTGCATCCTTTCACTAGGATACTGCATTTCCTCTTTACGTTATCACTTAAGTACTGTGCGATATATTTACGTCTTATGTCATCATATAGCTTACAATATATGAGGAAATGTTCTTCATCTTCGATTTTATTGCAGAATGGACATTTTTGTTCTTTTTTTCTCTGAGCACATATCGTTGATTAATTTTCAGATCATTTATCTCAAATCTAAATCGCACAAGGCTATCCCTAAAACATTTTATTGTGATAAAATTAAGGTATTTCTCTAGACCGAACATCTTAAAAGAAGCATACCATACAAATCTAGGACTGCTGTTGTTTCTTTCATCCCATCTTTGTCTGTAGCAATCTTGTAACCTCTGCTTAACATTATTCAGGAAGTACTTCTCATTTCCTACTCCACCATTCAACCATACATAACCAAAACCTAACTCATAAAGAGTATTTCTCATCAAGCATGTCCAATTCCTACTTTCAGGGACATTAGATTTTTGGAGCATTTCATAAGCTTGCCTTGGTAGCCTATGAAGCGGCATTTTGTGTAACCTGAGCCAATACTTTATGGCTCTGATGGTGGTATTAATCATCAGAGGATACCTTCCGAGTTCTCCGTATACTAAGTGGTTTGGAGTTCTCACGTCCATCCCCATGAACTTTTTACACGCAAAGGCGTGTGCCTTTTCTATCTTATCTCTGCTTGTTAGGCCCCATATTTCTGAACCGTAACATAATGTAGGCTGTATCTGAGAATCAAATAGTCGGGGAAAAAACTGCTGGGTTAGAGTTGTGGAGGCTCCACATTGCTTTCAATACATGTATACTTTTCTGTTTGCCTTTTGTAGCCGTCTCTTCAAGAGACGCACTCAGAGATAGTTTAGTTGTAAAGACAATTCCTAAGTATTTGTAACTGTTTACCACTTCTAATCTAGAATTTTGTAGGTACCATCTCTCTCCTTCTGCCAAGTGACCTCCTTTCCGAAAGATCATAATTTTCGTTTTTTCAGTATTAACAGTAAGACCAAGCTTTTCCGACACACGTGCAAGGCGGTCCAGCTGGTTCTGAAGTCCACTTGGTGTTGTGGATAGTAATGCCACGTCATCAGCAAAAAGTAGTGCAAATATTTCTGACATTCCAGGCATCATCTGGATGCCATGTTTGCCATGTGCACGTACATAATCAGCGACACAATTAATATATATTAAAAATAAGGAGCTGCTCTCCAAGGCACCTTGTTTCACGCCGGCCGGGCATGCAAAAAATTCAGACATGCTGTGGTTCCATCTAACACAAGCCTATGCGTTAAAATACATAGCTTTAAGGATTCTGATGAACTTGGCCCACAGACCGGCTTTTTGGAGTGCTTTCCATAATTGAGAGCGGTCAACAGAATCAAAGTTTTTTTGTAGTCCACAAAGGCAACGTACAATTTACCTCGACGGCCACCATATACATGATGCAGTGCTATGGCATATAGCGTGAAAATGTGATCAATGGTTGAGTGACCAGTTCGAAAGCCTGCCTGTTCTGAGCAAATTATTCCCTCATTCTCTAACCAAGTACGTAGTCTATTCGTCAAAATAGATGAGAAGACCTTGCCCAGGACAGGCAATAGGGAGATTCCCCTCTAATTATCAGGGTCTAATTTATTTCCTTTTTTATATATATAGGAATGATAATTGACTTGGACCATTCTAAAGGATAATGTTTCTCATATATGAAATTAAACAGTTTTGTCAGGAATTGTACGATTTTGTGTGGCTATTTTGAAGCACTCTCCTGGTACACAGTCAACCCAGGAGCCTTGCCTGACTTTACCCTATGTAGAGCGGATCGGACCTCATCTTCACTAATTGCAGCATCAAGCTCCGAGTGAAGAAAGTTGTCCTCTTCATCAGAACTATCGTCAGGATTTGGTACGACCTGCTGTAGAAGGTTTTGGAAATGATTTTTCCATACATCTAAATCAATGTTCGGCATACTGGTCGATTTCCTGCTAACACTGCGTATCATTGACCAAAATGTATATGAACGTTTTAGGCTTCTTACAAGAGCGAGGCTAGTTTCTGAAAATTGTGCTTTTTTGTACGTTCGTCTGTAGTCTGTATGTTGTTTTATCGGTAGCTACTTTTGTTGCTCGGTACAGCCTTAGAGCTTTCCTAGATTTGAGCCTTGATTCTCTACATTCGTCATCAAACCAGGATTTGGGTTTCTTATCGTCGACGATTTCCCATTCAGTTTCTCCCATTTCATGCACTTGGCACAAGCAGCTAAGCTTTTCGTGAAAAGAGCGTGCGTCATCGACAGAGTTGTCTATTAGATTTGTTGCTCTGTATACAGCGTTAATAAAGTCTTCCCCATTGAGTATGTTCAAAAACTCGTTTGCTTTTTTAGGATCTCACTGCAATTTGGATACCATCTTAGGTTTCCAGATAACGTTTTCGAGGGCCGAAAAAAATTTCGAGGGGCATGTGATCGGATTGCACGCGTGTGGCTATGGTTAGATCTATGTCGAAATGAAGAGGAGGAGCACTTATCAAGCAATAATCAACCACGCTTTCGCCTTGGGGCGAGATGTACTGCTACCTTCTTTACCACTGTCGGAGCAACCATTTAGGATGCAGAGATGATGAATGATGCAGAGATTTTTAGAATTGATCCAAACGGATTAGTAGTTTCATCCCGAGATACTCCAGGCAAGGTAAAGTTGTTGCATATGCAGTCAATGTTTTCCTGTAGATCAGGATCATCCTCAACTGTTTCAACGTGAATGTCCCACTTCTCTACTCTAGCATTCAAGTCACCTCAAATAATAATGGTTGCCTCTGGACAGATCTCTTGCACCTTTAGGATTGCATCCCCTAACAACGTTAAGTTACAAGAAATACCTTGTTCCTGATAGGGTGAATCAGCGGGTGGTATATAGGCACAGATAAAGATAACTGGGTTTGGACCGTTTACACGGAATACAACTATGTTATCATAGTCAAGCGGCATCCTTGATACATTATCGTTGACGGATTTTCTAATCAGCACTGTAATACCGCCAGATCTTCTACCTTTTACCGACAGTTTTGTACCCGGTGAGTGGCATATTGTGCAATCTTCAAAATGGGCATCAAAGTCAAATATATCTGTTGTAAATTTATGCCGTCTGGGGATCGAGTTGGTCTGCTTGCATAGAGAGAAGGAGCAAACTCACAGCACCGGCTATTTTCCAATTCGGCCCTCGGCGATGGGCGTCGGAAAACACATCAGGTTCGTGGGGCAGTCGTGTTCCTCTTGTTTGGTGAACCCCTGTGGTGACGTAGTCTGCCATGCCACGCAGAGAAAAGATCAGAGTTCGTTGGTAACACCACAGACGGATCGTCCTCGGCCACGCTTTGGTAATCCTCACCGCCCGAGTCTTCCGAAGGTTCTACTTCCTGTTGCCGTTGATCGGGCGGAGAAATGTCAGCAACATCACCGCAAGCCCCGCTCTTCGTGCTTAACTGAAGCCACTGTAGGATCGTCAACCGAGTCTTTTTCGTCGACGGCTGGGCTTCGGCTACAGTTTTCTTGCGATGTGTTAGAGTTTCTTCGTCGCGGGGTGAAGTCATCTTTGCGGTGGCTGCGGGGTCACGGTAGGTTCCCCTGTCTTCGCGGGTGCACTGAGAGGAGGGATCTCGCCGAATGACGTTCAGAGGTAGCTGCTCTATCCCTCCGGAGAGTCTGGGACATCTCTCTGGCTTCTGGCAAGTAGTCCCAAGTGACCTGTGTCTTCGCCTGGGTTCCAAGAACCTCGGAAGAACATCGGGGTAAAGAACTTGGAAGTGCGCGATGTCTTCCTGTGAGATCCTGGACGTTACGCGTCCTGCACCCCTTCCTGTGCAGGGGATCTACGTGGCGCCACCTGGAAGTTTATAGTCTGTTTCTGGGCAACACTGCTGTATCCAGCAAAGGCAGTTGAAACAAGCCGGGGTTCTGCCTCTATACCTTGGCCGTTTCCTCGGCCATGTGAAGACGGAGGCGCCCAGTAGGATCCCCCGTGATGTTCGTGCGCACGGACAATGGTATTGCTGTGCTGTCGAACGTCCTGGCTTGCACTTCTCCAGAATCCCATTTGCCTTTCTGGCTGATAAGTGCCTCCGATCTGCAGGGATACCCGTCTACGCCGCATCCCAGAAACAAATCTTATTGTTCCAAACGAACGCCTGGTGGCCCTGTTGTCGCATATCTCTCAATGTCTGTGCATGCCTGTACGTGACTTCCCCGGAAACTTTGATCCCCATCCTTCTCATATGTTCTCTGCCACTCTTCAAAATGGTGATCTTGTCCAGAAATGTGGTCACCTCAACGAGTATTGATCGAGGTTTCCGAGAGCTTACGCTTGCCGCTGGTGTACCGAGCCTCTGAACTTTCAAGCTACGCTAGGCACGCTTGTTCGAAATAACTGGATGACGATTTGTAAACAGTTCCAGTACGTCTCCCGGACTCCAAATAATCTGATTCCGTTGCGCAGTGTAATAGACTCCAAGCCGTCCACTTCAGTTTCAATGTTGAGCGTCTTTCCAGCTCGGCGTAGGTGTTGTTCAGGTGCACTTTCAGATTTTCCGTCTCGGTTTGAAGGGCATTGTTTGTGTCCATCAGGCACTGATAGTTCCGCTGGGGCTGCTCCTCTACTCTGTGTAGATGTGCTGGCCGCCTTTCCATGTCTCTTTCGGTCCTTTCCGTTCAAACTTGTGGTGCGTAAAGCATCTCCTGTAGACGCGTCTCCCACAGTGCGTGAAGTTCTTGGCACGTAGGTGGTGGAGTCTCACGAGTGTCACCTGCAGTCGCGCTCTCTAGTGTCATGCCAGGCCCGAGGTGATTTTCAATGTCGCCCCCTAGCAGGATAAACCTGGAAGTGTCATGCAGACTCTGGGCTGGAGTGCGTGGTGTGAGCACACAAGAGAGGAATACAAGTGAGGAGAAGGATGCGACCAGTAAAATATGTACTGCCCAGGATCGAGACCAGTGAACTCTCGTGAAGCACGAGCGAGATGAAATAAATTCGTGAACCCTTGGCGGAAAGTCATCATTTGATGCACGTGCTGAGCCGTGATTACGACCCTTCGGATCACGCCGTGCACGGGCAATGTGAAGGCCAATGCGTGCTCTGTGCAACTGCACGTCTATTCCCATGTTGGGCCGCTGAGTTCCTTTCACACTTTGGATGAATTACATATTTCAGCCACAAAAGTATGATCAAACAAAACTTGCAATCACACAAATCCCCACCAAAAAATTCCCCAAAATCAACGTGTTCTTCACACCAATCGACGGTGTCTATGCGATAGGACACCACGATGATCGTTTCCGACAGTGCTGCGGACACAGAGCAGGTGACTCGGCGCAAACACACACACAAAACAGATATCAATCAGTGTCGACAGGAACAGATCTGTCGATGAAACTGGTCCTGTCTAATCTGGTCGCCGCGTTTATTCGCACATGTTTCTAAAATCTGTTGTCGCGAGTGCACTCTTGACATGCGACGAATTAGTTCAAAGGTTCATATGTAAGTAGATAGCGACAGACAAATAGACAGATACAAAAGGAGAGAGAGAGAAGGAGAGAGAACGAACGAACGAATGAATTGTTTATTCTTGTGAGGCCACCGGCCCATCACAACTCGGTTACAAATAATATGCATCATCGGCCACCGCAATACAAATCGCTTCTTGTCTTCTCTTAAACGTATAATACAGAAACATAGCAACCGTGCGTACTGATTTTGGCTCTTCCAGTGACAAGAGTGTCCTAATATCACATGCTTTTGTATTCGTCACCGTCACCAACTAGGAAAAGTACATTCGCCGCAGATCCTCATAGACAGGACATTCAAACAACAAATGCTTTTCACTTTCATCATCTTCATGGCAAGCTGGACATAGATA
>JAWQFJ010017379.1:77500-86390 GCA_034096865.1 Theodoxus fluviatilis
GCTGCGTGAATAGCGTCTATTCATTACGATCTGCGCCAGTCACTACTGACTCAGGTTCACATAATTTATGAGTAGGCCCTCACACTGACGTAAGGACGCTTATACACGCAAGTACACTCATAAGGATACAGTCATGGACTCATTTGACACTAGCCTATTCACCTCATGTATGCACACACGAGCGCGCGCGCCCGCACGCCCGCACGCCCGCACGCACACTCAGAGACATGGACACCTAGTGCAAAGCAAAATTGTAGGATCGTTGTGTGAGTTCGCGTTGGCCGGCGCCTCCACAGTCCTGGTGTTGTCTCGCTCTATCATGATAAGGACCATCCTGTTCGAGACTGCTGTCAATTCTTTACAAAAGGTCAACATGCCCACTGTTTCAAGTCCCGTGACACAAATCGTTGCTGCCATTTCACATTTCTGAATATGGTGATCATTATTTTGTAGGTATTTTCAGGAGAGCAAAACTTGTTGTGATAAACTTTGCACCATCTCTCTCTCTCTCTCTCTCTCTCTCTCTCTCTCTCTCTCTCTCTCTCTCTCACTGCGTGTGTCTGTCTACCTGTCTGCCTGCCTGCCTGCCTGCCTGCCTGACTGTCTGTCTGTCTGTCTGTCTGTCTGTCTGTCTGTCTGTCTGTCTGTCTGTCTGTCTGTCTGTCTGTCTGTCTGTCTGTCTGTCTGTCTGTCTGTCTGTCTCTCTGTCTGTCTGTCTGCCTGACCGTCCGTCCGCCTGTCTGACTGTCCGTCCGCCCGTCTTTCTGTGTGTGTGTGTGTGTGTGTGTGTGTGTGTGTGTCCGCCCGTCTCTCTCTCTCTCTCTCTCTCTCTCTCTCTCTCTCTCTCTCTCTCTCTCTCTGTGTGTGTGTGTGTGTGTGTGTGTGTGTGTGTCTGTCAGTCTGTCTGACTGAAAATGATTGCCTTTCTGGACATCCTGCTTTCGTATAACTTTGGCAGCCTATCATAAGCCACACAAATGAATGAATGAATGAATGAATGAATAAATGAATGAATGAATGAATGAATGAATGAATGATTGAAATGTTATGGCATGTTGGCCTTTGTACGTTATGATCTAGAAAAATCATTAAAGCTGGTTAGAAATATTTTAAGCGAGTCAAGTCTCTATGCGTTAAGTTATCAATCTATTTTAACCCCTACCTCACCGAGGGAGTTGAAGGGAAAAGGTGGACCAAGCAACATGCATGTATTTGGGTAATTCTTGGGTGATGGGCGTCCCGTTATCACACCCCCGTCTTTTAACTTTGGTCCTGTCCCCTTGGTGCAGAATCGTCAGGTTGTCGAGGAGGCGGCGTGTGCTGTCAGTGATCATCCTCTGTGTCACAGCGACGGCGCTGTGGCCAGCCCTGAGTGACAGTCGCACCAGCAGCTCAGGGTACGATGGAGGCGAAGACAGAGGACCACCCGCTGTTATCTTTCGGTGAGTCATGCTGCACCGACACGAGGACTGGTTACACCTGCAATGCTTCTGTCGTTCTAGAGATGAGAGGACAACTAACTTTGATTGAGAGGATGAAATAACCCTGTGTCCAAAACTGGACAGAAATACATCTTGCCTTTTAACAAGGACAAACGCAATGTGATACAAATTCTCTTTGAGGAAACTATCTTTGCGTCACTAGAAACGTCCTGTAGAAGAGAAGTCAGTTGTAGCATACTCCCCCGAAAAACTGTTTCATGTGTCCTTGTTTCATTCCTGCGTCAGTGTTTCGCCCTTATCGTGGGATTCATGAGGGCCAAGAAAGCAAAGATTGCGATCATTAGAAATGTTTTTACAAGTATGTATATAGATTTCTTTTGTTGTAAACTAGGAGCTACTTCTTTTCTAAGCCGAGTCGTAAATCTCTTTTTGGATATTCAACAAACAGATTTTAGAACATTATTTTGAAGCATTGAGAAAAGGCAGTCGACCATGCCCAAGGGTTCATGAAGCTGATACAAGTTGCTAAATACGTCTGTACAGATGTTGTATTATTTTATACAAATTATTTTGCAGTCATTATTGCCAAGGCTTTGATGGGTCTTAATGTGATATTTCTATTTGAGCTGGACTTTTACTATCTTTACGTTTCCAATATGCAATTTAAGATGTGACATATGTCCTGAAATGTCATCATATCGCCTTTTGTGCTTTCAGATTGTTAGGTTTGACATCCAAACAGACCAAGGTGCTAGGGAAGCTGGCAGACATCGTTCAGGCCAGATTGCAGATTCTTCAGGTATTTGTTTTTCAACACAAGCATTTGAGAGTGTGAGAAGGAGCGTCAGAGTAAGGGAGTGCCTTGTGGAGTGAGCACATGAGGAAACTGGCCTGCTGTCAGAGTAAGGGAGTGCCTTGTGCAGTGAGCACATGAGGAAACTGGCCTGCTGTCAGAGTAAGGGAGTGCCTTGTGCAGTGAGCACATGGGGAAACTGGCCTGCTGTCAGAGTAAGGGAGTGCCTTGTGGAGTGAGCACCTGAGGAAACTGGCCTGCTGTCAGAGTAAGGGAGTGCCTTGTGGAGTGAGCACATGAGGAAACTGGCCTGCTGTCAGAGTAAGGGAGTGCCTTGTGGAGTGAGCACATGAGGAAACTGGCCTGCTGTCAGAGTAAGGGAGTGCCTTGTGGAGTGAGCACATGAGGAAACTGGCCTGCTGTCAGAGTAAGGGAGTGCCTTGTGGAGTGAGCACATGAGGAAACTGGCCTGCTGTCAGAGTAAGGGAGTGCCTTGTGGAGTGAGCACATGAGGAAACTGGCCTGCTGTCAGAGTAAGGGAGTGCCTTGTGGAGTGAGCACATGAGGAAACTGGCCTGCTGTCAGAGTAAGGGAGTGCCTTGTGGAGTGAGCACATGAGGAAACTGGCCTGCTGTCAGAGTAAGGAAGTGCCTTGTGGAGTGAGCACATGAGGAAACTGGCCTGCTGTCAGAGTAAGGGAGTGCCTTGTGGAGTGAGCACATGAGGAAACTGGCCTGCTGTCAGAGTAAGGGAGTGCCTTGTGGAGTGAGCACATGAGGAAACTGGCCTGCTGTCAGAGTAAGGGAGTGCCTTGTGGAGTGAGCACATGAGGAAACTGGCCTGCTGTCAGAGTAAGGGAGTGCCTTGTGGAGTGAGCACATGAGGAAACTGGCCTGCTGTCAGAGTAAGGGAGTGCCTTGTGGAGTGAGCACATGAGGAAACTGGCCTGCTGTCAGAGTAAGGGAGTGCCTTGTGGAGTGAGCACATGAGGAAACTGGCCTGCTGTCAGAGTAAGGGAGTGCCTTGTGGAGTGAGCACATGAGGAAACTGGCCTGCTGTCAGAGTAAGGGAGTGCCTTGTGGAGTGAGCACATGAGGAAACTGGCCTGCTGTCAGAGTAAGGGAGTGCCTTGTGGAGTGAGCACATGAGGAAACTGGCCTGCTGTCAGAGTAAGGGAGTGCCTTGTGGAGTGAGCACATGAGGAAACTGGCCTGCTGTCAGAGTAAGGGAGTGCCTTGTGGAGTGAGCACATGAGGAAACTGGCCTGCTGTCAGAGTAAGGGAGTGCCTTGTGGAGTGAGCACATGAGGAAACTGGCCTGCTGTCAGAGTAAGGGAGTGCCTTGTGGAGTGAGCACATGAGGAAACTGGCCTGCTGTCAGAGTAAGGGAGTGCCTTGTGGAGTGAGCACATGAGGAAACTGGCCTGCTGTCAGAGTAAGGGAGTGCCTTGTGGAGTGAGCACATGAGGAAACTGGCCTGCTGTCAGAGTAAGGGAGTGCCTTGTGGAGTGAGCACATGAGGAAACTGGCCTGCTGTCAGAGTAAGGGAGTGCCTTGTGGAGTGAGCACATGAGGAAACTGGCCTGCTGTCAGAGTAAGGGAGTGCCTTGTGGAGTGAGCACATGAGGAAACTGGCCTGCTGTCAGAGTAAGGGAGTGCCTTGTGGAGTGAGCACATGAGGAAACTGGCCTGCTGTCAGAGTAAGGGAGTGCCTTGTGGAGTGAGCACATGAGGAAACTGGCCTGCTGTCAGAGTAAGGGAGTGCCTTGTGGAGTGAGCACATGAGGAAACTGGCCTGCTGTCAGAGTAAGGGAGTGCCTTGTGGAGTGAGCACATGAGGAAACTGGCCTGCTGTCAGAGTAAGGGAGTGCCTTGTGGAGTGAGCACATGAGGAAACTGGCCTGCTGTCAGAGTAAGGGAGTGCCTTGTGGAGTGAGCACATGAGGAAACTGGCCTGCTGTCAGAGTAAGGGAGTGCCTTGTGGAGTGAGCACATGAGGAAACTGGCCTGCTGTCAGAGTAAGGGAGTGCCTTGTGGAGTGAGCACATGAGGAAACTGGCCTGCTGTCAGAGTAAGGGAGTGCCTTGTGGAGTGAGCACATGAGGAAACTGGCCTGCTGTCAGAGTAAGGGAGTGCCTTGTGGAGTGAGCACATGAGGAAACTGGCCTGCTGTCAGAGTAAGGGAGTGCCTTGTGGAGTGAGCACATGAGGAAACTGGCCTGCTGTCAGAGTAAGGGAGTGCCTTGTGGAGTGAGCACATGAGGAAACTGGCCTGCTGTCAGAGTAAGGGAGTGCCTTGTGGAGTGAGCACATGAGGAAACTGGCCTGCTGTCAGAGTAAGGGAGTGCCTTGTGGAGTGAGCACATGAGGAAACTGGCCTGCTGTCAGAGTAAGGGAGTGCCTTGTGGAGTGAGCACATGAGGAAACTGGCCTGCTGTCAGAGTAAGGGAGTGCCTTGTGGAGTGAGCACATGAGGAAACTGGCCTGCTGTCAGAGTAAGGGAGTGCCTTGTGGAGTGAGCACATGAGGAAACTGGCCTGCTGTCAGAGTAAGGGAGTGCCTTGTGGAGTGAGCACATGAGGAAACTGGCCTGCTGTCAGAGTAAGGGAGTGCCTTGTGGAGTGAGCACATGAGGAAACTGGCCTGCTGTCAGAGTAAGGGAGTGCCTTGTGGAGTGAGCACATGAGGAAACTGGCCTGCTGTCAGAGTAAGGGAGTGCCTTGTGGAGTGAGCACATGAGGAAACTGGCCTGCTGTCAGAGTAAGGGAGTGCCTTGTGGAGTGAGCACATGAGGAAACTGGCCTGCTGTCAGAGTAAGGGAGTGCCTTGTGGAGTGAGCACATGAGGAAACTGGCCTGCTGTCAGAGTAAGGGAGTGCCTTGTGGAGTGAGCACATGAGGAAACTGGCCTGCTGTCAGAGTAAGGGAGTGCCTTGTGGAGTGAGCACATGAGGAAACTGGCCTGCTGTCAGAGTAAGGGAGTGCCTTGTGGAGTGAGCACATGAGGAAACTGGCCTGCTGTCAGAGTAAGGGAGTGCCTTGTGGAGTGAGCACATGAGGAAACTGGCCTGCTGTCAGAGTAAGGGAGTGCCTTGTGGAGTGAGCACATGAGGAAACTGGCCTGCTGTCAGAGTAAGGGAGTGCCTTGTGGAGTGAGCACATGAGGAAACTGGCCTGCTGTCAGAGTAAGGGAGTGCCTTGTGGAGTGAGCACATGAGGAAACTGGCCTGCTGTCAGAGTAAGGGAGTGCCTTGTGGAGTGAGCACATGAGGAAACTGGCCTGCTGTCAGAGTAAGGGAGTGCCTTGTGGAGTGAGCACATGAGGAAACTGGCCTGCTGTCAGAGTAAGGGAGTGCCTTGTGGAGTGAGCACATGAGGAAACTGGCCTGCTGTCAGAGTAAGGGAGTGCCTTGTGGAGTGAGCACATGAGGAAACTGGCCTGCTGTCAGAGTAAGGGAGTGCCTTGTGGAGTGAGCACATGAGGAAACTGGCCTGCTGTCAGAGTAAGGGAGTGCCTTGTGGAGTGAGCACATGAGGAAACTGGCCTGCTGTCAGAGTAAGGGAGTGCCTTGTGGAGTGAGCACATGAGGAAACTGGCCTGCTGTCAGAGTAAGGGAGTGCCTTGTGGAGTGAGCACATGAGGAAACTGGCCTGCTGTCAGAGTAAGGGAGTGCCTTGTGGAGTGAGCACATGAGGAAACTGGCCTGCTGTCAGAGTAAGGGAGTGCCTTGTGGAGTGAGCACATGAGGAAACTGGCCTGCTGTCAGAGTAAGGGAGTGCCTTGTGGAGTGAGCACATGAGGAAACTGGCCTGCTGTCAGAGTAAGGGAGTGCCTTGTGGAGTGAGCACATGAGGAAACTGGCCTGCTGTCAGAGTAAGGGAGTGCCTTGTGGAGTGAGCACATGAGGAAACTGGCCTGCTGTCAGAGTAAGGGAGTGCCTTGTGGAGTGAGCACATGAGGAAACTGGCCTGCTGTCAGAGTAAGGGAGTGCCTTGTGGAGTGAGCACATGAGGAAACTGGCCTGCTGTCAGAGTAAGGGAGTGCCTTGTGGAGTGAGCACATGAGGAAACTGGCCTGCTGTCAGAGTAAGGGAGTGCCTTGTGGAGTGAGCACATGAGGAAACTGGCCTGCTGTCAGAGTAAGGGAGTGCCTTGTGGAGTGAGCACATGAGGAAACTGGCCTGCTGTCAGAGTAAGGGAGTGCCTTGTGGAGTGAGCACATGAGGAAACTGGCCTGCTGTCAGAGTAAGGGAGTGCCTTGTGGAGTGAGCACATGAGGAAACTGGCCTGCTGTCAGAGTAAGGGAGTGCCTTGTGGAGTGAGCACATGAGGAAACTGGCCTGCTGTCAGAGTAAGGGAGTGCCTTGTGGAGTGAGCACATGAGGAAACTGGCCTGCTGTCAGAGTAAGGGAGTGCCTTGTGGAGTGAGCACATGAGGAAACTGGCCTGCTGTCAGAGTAAGGGAGTGCCTTGTGGAGTGAGCACATGAGGAAACTGGCCTGCTGTCAGAGTAAGGGAGTGCCTTGTGGAGTGAGCACATGAGGAAACTGGCCTGCTGTCAGAGTAAGGGAGTGCCTTGTGGAGTGAGCACATGAGGAAACTGGCCTGCTGTCAGAGTAAGGGAGTGCCTTGTGGAGTGAGCACATGAGGAAACTGGCCTGCTGTCAGAGTAAGGGAGTGCCTTGTGGAGTGAGCACATGAGGAAACTGGCCTGCTGTCAGAGTAAGGGAGTGCCTTGTGGAGTGAGCACATGAGGAAACTGGCCTGCTGTCAGAGTAAGGGAGTGCCTTGTGGAGTGAGCACATGAGGAAACTGGCCTGCTGTCAGAGTAAGGGAGTGCCTTGTGGAGTGAGCACATGAGGAAACTGGCCTGCTGTCAGAGTAAGGGAGTGCCTTGTGGAGTGAGCACATGAGGAAACTGGCCTGCTGTCAGAGTAAGGGAGTGCCTTGTGGAGTGAGCACATGAGGAAACTGGCCTGCTGTCAGAGTAAGGGAGTGCCTTGTGGAGTGAGCACATGAGGAAACTGGCCTGCTGTCAGAGTAAGGGAGTGCCTTGTGGAGTGAGCACATGAGGAAACTGGCCTGCTGTCAGAGTAAGGGAGTGCCTTGTGGAGTGAGCACATGAGGAAACTGGCCTGCTGTCAGAGTAAGGGAGTGCCTTGTGGAGTGAGCACATGAGGAAACTGGCCTGCTGTCAGAGTAAGGGAGTGCCTTGTGGAGTGAGCACATGAGGAAACTGGCCTGCTGTCAGAGTAAGGGAGTGCCTTTGTGGAGTGAGCACATGAGGAAACTGGCCTGCTGTCAGAGTAAGGGAGTGCCTTGTGGAGTGAGCACATGAGGAAACTGGCCTGCTGTCAGAGTAAGGGAGTGCCTTGTGGAGTGAGCACATGAGGAAACTGGCCTGCTGTCAGAGTAAGGGAGTGCCTTGTGGAGTGAGCACATGAGGAAACTGGCCTGCTGTCAGAGTAAGGGAGTGCCTTGTGGAGTGAGCACATGAGGAAACTGGCCTGCTGTCAGAGTAAGGGAGTGCCTTGTGGAGTGAGCACATGAGGAAACTGGCCTGCTGTCAGAGTAAGGGAGTGCCTTGTGGAGTGAGCACATGAGGAAACTGGCCTGCTGTCAGAGTAAGGGAGTGCCTTGTGGAGTGAGCACATGAGGAAACTGGCCTGCTGTCAGAGTAAGGGAGTGCCTTGTGGAGTGAGCACATGAGGAAACTGGCCTGCTGTCAGAGTAAGGGAGTGCCTTGTGGAGTGAGCACATGAGGAAACTGGCCTGCTGTCAGAGTAAGGGAGTGCCTTGTGGAGTGAGCACATGAGGAAACTGGCCTGCTGTCAGAGTAAGGGAGTGCCTTGTGGAGTGAGCACATGAGGAAACTGGCCTGCTGTCAGAGTAAGGGAGTGCCTTGTGGAGTGAGCACATGAGGAAACTGGCCTGCTGTCAGAGTAAGGGAGTGCCTTGTGGAGTGAGCACATGAGGAAACTGGCCTGCTGTCAGAGTAAGGGAGTGCCTTGTGGAGTGAGCACATGAGGAAACTGGCCTGCTGTCAGAGTAAGGGAGTGCCTTGTGGAGTGAGCACATGAGGAAACTGGCCTGCTGTCAGAGTAAGGGAGTGCCTTGTGGAGTGAGCACATGAGGAAACTGGCCTGCTGTCAGAGTAAGGGAGTGCCTTGTGGAGTGAGCACATGAGGAAACTGGCCTGCTGTCAGAGTAAGGGAGTGCCTTGTGGAGTGAGCACATGAGGAAACTGGCCTGCTGTCAGAGTAAGGGAGTGCCTTGTGGAGTGAGCACATGAGGAAACTGGCCTGCTGTCAGAGTAAGGGAGTGCCTTGTGGAGTGAGCACATGAGGAAACTGGCCTGCTGTCAGAGTAAGGGAGTGCCTTGTGGAGTGAGCACATGAGGAAACTGGCCTGCTGTCAGAGTAAGGGAGTGCCTTGTGGAGTGAGCACATGAGGAAACTGGCCTGCTGTCAGAGTAAGGGAGTGCCTTGTGGAGTGAGCACATGAGGAAACTGGCCTGCTGTCAGAGTAAGGGAGTGCCTTGTGGAGTGAGCACATGAGGAAACTGGCCTGCTGTCAGAGTAAGGGAGTGCCTTGTGGAGTGAGCACATGAGGAAACTGGCCTGCTGTCAGAGTAAGGGAGTGCCTTGTGGAGTGAGC
>JAWQFJ010017381.1:0-12191 GCA_034096865.1 Theodoxus fluviatilis
ATTCACAGTGCATGTGCCTAGGGGTAAACAGCCACACAACATACATTCACATGAGTGTGTCTAGGTAAAACAGCCACACAACATACATTCACAGTGCATGTGTCTAGGGGTAAACAGCCACACAACATACATACACAGTGCGTGTGTCTAGTGGGTAAACAGCCACACAATATACATTCACAGTGCATGTGTCTAGGGGTTAAACAGCCACACAACATACATTCACAGTGCGTGTGTCTAGGGGTAAACAGCCACACAACATACATTCACAGTGCGTGTGTCTAGGGGTAAACAGCCACACAACATACATTCACCGTGCGTGTGTCTAGGGGTAAACAGCCACACAACATACATTCACAGTGCATGTGTCTAGGGGTAAACAGCCACACAACATACATTCACAGTGCGTGTGTCTAGGGGTAAACAGCCACACAACATACATTCACAGTGCGTGTGTCTAGGGGTAAACAGCCACACAACATACATTCACAGTGCGATGTGTCTAGGGGTAAACAGCCACACAACATACATTCACTCTGCATGTGCCTAGGGGTAAACAGCCACACAACATACATTCACAGTGCGTGTGTCTAGGGGTAAACAGCCACACAACATACATTCACAGTGCATGTGTCTAGGGGTAAACAGCCACACAACATACATTCACAGTGCGTGTGTCTAGGGGTGAACAGCCACACATCATACATTCACAGTGCATGTGTCTAGGGGTAAACAGCCACACAACATACATTCACAGTGCGTGTGTCTAGGGGTAAACAGCCACACAACATACATTCACAGTGCATGTGTCTAGGGGTAAACAGCCACACAACATACATTCACAGTGCGTGTGTCTAGGGGTAAACAGCCACACAACATACATTCACAGTGCGTGTGTCTAGGGGTAAACAGCCACACAACATACATTCACAGTGCGTGTGTCTAGGGGTAAACAGCCACACAACATACATTCACCGTGCATGTGTCTAGGGTAAACAGCCACACAACATACATTCACAGTGCGTGTGTCTAGGGGTAAACAGCCACACAACATACATTCACAGTGCGTGTGTCTAGGGGTAAACAGCCACACAACATGCATTCACCATGCATGTGTCTAGGGGTAAACAGCCACACAATATACATTCACAGTGCATGTGTCTAGGGGTAAACAGCCACACAACATACATTCACAGTGCGTGTGTCTAGGGGTAAACAGCCACACAACATACATTCACAGTGCGTGTGTCTAGGGGTAAACAGCCACACAACATACATTCACTATGCGTGTGTCTAGGGGTAAACAGCCACACAACATACATTCACAGTGCATGTGTCTAGGGGTAAACAGCCACACAACATACATTCACAGTGCGTGTGTCTAGGGGTAAACAGCCACACAACATACATTCACCGTGCATGTGTCTAGGGGTAAACAGCCACACAACATACATACACCGTGCGTGTGTCTAGGGGTAAACAGCCACACAACATGCATTCACCATGCATGTGTCTAGGGGGAAACAGCCACACAACATACATTCACAGTGCGTGTGTCTAGGGGTAAACAGCCACACAACATACATTCACTCTGCATGTGTCTAGGGGTAAACAGCCACACAACATACATTCACAGTGCGTGTGTCTAGGGGTAAACAGCCACACAACATACATTCACAGTGCGTGTGTCTAGGGGTAAACAGCCACACAACATACATTCACAGTGCGTGTGTCTAGGGTAAACAGCCACACAACATACATTCACAGTGCATGTGTCTAGGGGTAAACAGCCACACAACATACATTCACAGTGCGTGTGTCTAGGGGTAAACAGCCACACAACATACATTCACAGTGCGTGTGTCTAGGGGTAAACAGCCACACAACATACATTCACAGTGAGTGTGTCTAGGGGTAAACAGCCACACAACATACATTCACAGTGTGTGTGTCTAGGGGTAAACAGCCACACAACATACATTCACAGTGCGTGTGTCTAGGGGTAAACAACCACACAACATACATACACAGTGCGTGTGTCTAGGGTAAACAGCCACACAACATACATTCACAGTGCGTGTGTCTAGGGGTAAACAGCCACACAACATACATTCACAGTGCGTGTGTCTAGGGGTAAACAGCCACACAACATACATTCACTGTGCGTGTATCTAGTGGTAAACAGCCACACAACATACATTCACCATGCGTGTGTCTAGGGGAAACAGCCACACAACATACATTCACAGTGCGTGTGTCTAGGGGAAACAGCCACACAGCATACATTCACTGTGCGTGTATCTAGGGGTAAACAGCCTCACCAACATACATTCACCATGCGTGTGTCTAGGGGAAACAGCCACACAACATACATTCACAGTGTGTGTGTCTAGGGGAAACAGCCACACAGCATACATTCACTGTGCGTGTATCTAGAGGTAAACAGCCACACAACATACATTCACAATGCGTGTATCTAGGGGTAAACAGCCTCACCAACATGCATTCATAATGCGTGTGTCTAGGGGTAAACAGCCACACAACATACATTCCATAAGGATAAAGGAATCAGTCAACAACAAACTCATTACATGTATATAATTGTTATATTCATGGTTTAAAGTGCAGCTATAATTCAACGTACACAAGTCAGAAGACATGAACGGATATTGGGAACTACTGACAATTAGATCATGTGGCTCCGTCCCACAGTGTTGCGTCATCAGTGTTCCACTGACAGTATATATGTGGTTATCAAGGATAAGATTAGACTCATCTGGTCTTTCTATGGGATTAGAAAGGGGCGACTGACGTTGGAAATGGAATCTTAACTATTCCATTCAACACCAGTGGTTCTAGGAGCTAAAGGTTGATAGCTGATAAAGACTGATAGGCCCTAAAGTTTTGTCCATCAAACAATCCATCCATCCATCATTTCATCCATCAAGCCATTCATCCATCTCTCCATTCACCCAATGATCCATACATCCATCCATCAGTCCAATTTTATTCATCTCTAATCCAACCATCCATCCATCCATTTATTCATCCAATCATCGATACATCCATCCCTCCATCCTTCCAATTATCCATCTCTCAATCCTTCCAATCAATAATCCATCCATCTTTCCATTAACCCTGTCATCCATCCATGCTACGTGTATGAAGGATGCGGACTGCACGGAATTCCTGCTCACCTGGTGGCGTCGACGGTGGATCCTGTCAAGTCGTAGTCCACGAGCGTCTTCTCTCCATAGTGGACTACCTCGAGGAGGACTATTTCTTCTTCTTCGTTCCGCTGAAAACACAGCATGTTAATAAGCCGTTCTGCAACGTGTGGTTAGAGTTTGTTTATCCAGACCCCACATCCTGCAGAAAATGCACAGAGAATTAACAAAATGGTCTGGATATCAGTTGGGAAGCGAACCACCGACCTCGTGGTCTCTGTCCTCTCGCAAACAGCCCACCATGTCATGCTGATATTTATAGCTATCCGTCAGCCCTCACCTGTATGTCTACTCATGTACATGTAGAACATCTTCGTTTTCAGTGTATCTGTGTTTTTACATTTTCCATCTGCATGAGGTCATTTTTACAAAGGCGCTGGGTGGCGCTCTGTGAGGTCAGAGAAGCAGGAACATTTTTATCTGAAGCCTGCTGACCATCTCTGTAGACAGGTTGTGAGCTTCTCAAGTATTTCAAGTCGGTGTTCAGGTGACCATCTCCAGCACTTATGAACAGCAAGTAAAAGTGTGCAGTATGAAGAAGAAGAAGAAGAAGAAGAAGAAGAAGAAGAAGAAGAAGAAGAAGAAGAAGAAGAAGAAGAAGAAGGAGAAGGAGGAGGAGGAGGAGGAGGGAGGAGGAGACAGGAGGAGGAGAGGAGGAGGAGGAGGGAGGAGGAGGAGGAGGAGGAGGAGGAGGTGGAGGAGGAGGAGGAGGAGGAGGAGGGGGAGGGGGCGGGGGAGGGGGAGGGGGAGGGGGAGGAGGAGGAGGAGGATGGAGGAGGAGGAGGAGTAGTGAGGAGGAGGAGGAGGAGGAGGAGGGAGGAGGAGTGGAGGAGGAGGGGAGGGGGGAGGTTGAGGAGGAGGAGCGAGAGGAGAAGGAGGAGGAGGAGGAGGAGAGGAGGAGAAGGAGGAGGAGGAGGAGGAGGAGGGAGGAGGAGGGAGGAAGGAGGAGGGAGGAGGAGGAGGAGGAGGAGATGATGATGATTGATGATTGATGATGTCGCCGCTGTTATCATCGCCGCCGCCGCTGTCGCTGCTTCTGCTGACGCTAGAGTATTCATCGTAGTTAATTTTACCATCGTTTTTGTCGTTGTTGCAGTTGTTGTGAAGGTTCTAGATCGTACGAGGAGATCGTAACGCAGTCGGTTTGTTTATATTGGTCAGTCCACTTAGGTCATTGCCCTGGCACGTGGTCGAGTCGGGATAAATTTGTCTTCTTGTGTCACGTGACGTCAGTTGATTTCCAGCTCGAGCGAGAGACTATTCGTACAGCTTCATTCACGAAAACTCTGGAACCTGGGGTGATGTATATAAGGCGCGACAAAGCGAGAGACAGAGACTCAGACACGAGCAGCAGATGCGACAGAGTTAGGGTGAGAGCTTAACTAGAGGATAAACAAGTCCTCCTTTGTAAGGAGTGAGTCCTCTGCGGCACTGCGCGTGGAGTGAAGTTGTTACGACGATTACTGTTTACTGATTTTCACCGCTGTGTAGCGATCAGTGCGTGAATAAAGTTTATCGAAAACGACCACCGGCTTTTGTACCTTGGACTTCCCGGCGCAAGCTAGGAGAACCCCCGGTGCAAGCTAGGAGAACCCCCGTACAACAGGATATTGCAAGAGAAGAGTGCAACAGAGTCGTATCGTCAAACTACCTCTGTACGGGATCCATCCATGGTCTTGAACCGTATTGCATTGGAAGTGGTCCCTTTGGCGTTGCCTGGGCGTTTGGTGAAGGCAATGGTGGTGTGGCTCCTCACTTTGTTCTCCTGCAACAGGCCTGCCAGTGTGTGGAGCAGCCAAGTCAGCAGCTCTCCGTTGTGCACACGCAGCGATGCATAGTCGTGCCACACGTCCGAGAAGAGGTACTCCCAGAATTTTTCTATGGAGGGAAAGACATGGATGACGTGAAGTGATTGTGGCGAAGGAATTTACATACAAGAAAATGTGAATAATGTACCTCGTGGCCTCTGGCACACACTTCACACCCTCTTGTCGCAGTGCCTGAGTTTAAAATGGTGCACTACAACGCCCATGAATTTGAACACAGCCGTAGTCTTGTCCTCGTTGCCGCAGCATGTTGACGTTGCTGGCGTTGTCGTGTCGTCTACGGCATCACTTCGTCGAAATCCACGCTTCACCACACCACGGTGGCATTGCTGCTACTGCTGCTGCTCTCGGTAATGCTGTTCCTGGCATTTGTGCTGCTGCTTCTTACACTAGTGCTGGTGCTGTGACTGCTGCTGCTGCTGAAGTTGTCAGCGCTGCTGGTGGTGGTTTTGGTGGAACTACTTTTGCTGCTTTTAGTTGTTCACGGGTCTAAAGGGGAATTGTGTGTCCTCGTCCCCTGATCGTAGAGGGTCTCTGTGCCTGTCATCTCATCGTCTGCCGAAATGGAGAACAGCTACTTAGTTCTGCAGTGCCCTATGCAGACTGGAAGCTACAATCAGCAGTCGTGGTTAACACTACTCTGTGGCTAAGTTTTCGTGCACCCTGTACCTGTAGGCAGGCAGGCAGGCAGGCAGGCAGGCAGGCAGGCAGACGGATTGGTGGGCAGGCAGGCAGGCGGGCGGGCAGGCAGGCCCGGAGGATCATGGATCCGTGCCACTAGATGTTAGTCACGTCCCGTCGACATGGTCTGCCGTGACTTTGAAATCCAAGGCGGGAACGGCCATCCAGATCAAACAGTCTGCACCTTTGGTAGGAATCGGTCTCTCCGCCTGGAGCTGGGATTTCCACCAGTGGCCCTTGTCATTCGTCTGGTCCAACAGGTTCCTCTGCAGCTAGTAGAGACCCCTCTTCACTTCCTGTCTCCAGGCGCATTTGTTTGAAGCAATTGACTACCAGGGGTTTGCACTGACAGTCCGTAACTGAGGCTTTCACTTTCCACGAGATCCAGTGCGACCTTCGAAGAGATCGTCTGATTTGATGGCCGAGTCTCTTTACTATGGGCAACAGGTTTGGTGGTTCACACACATACACACACACTCACACACACACACACACACACACACACACACACACACACACACACACACACACACACACACACACACACACACACGATACAAATGTAACGTGAGAAGACAATCTGAATCGAGTTGGGTCTTTGCCCTCTGCTTTGAAGACATGAGCTCCCCGATGCTTAATGGTTCCAATTCTTGTGTTAACTCTCTTCAGGTCATATTCACAAACACATATCAAAGAGTATTTGCGCGCCTACCCCCCTCCCCCAACACACACACACACCCTCCCCACACCGTCTCTCTCTCTCTTTCTCCTTCCCCCCCCCCCTCTCTCTCTCTCTCTCTCTCTCTCTCTCTCTCTCTCTCTCTCTCTCTCTCTCAAACACGCGCGCGCGTGCGTGCTCAAGTGTGCACGCACACAAATACGAGTACAAACATATGCGCGCGCTCTCGCACAATACACCCTCACACATACCAACACAGAGAGATACATACATTTATCTTCCCTACCACCACTGCCAAAAGCAGCTCAACAATAACACAGTTGTTGTCGTCAATATCATAATCAGCATAACCAGCACCACTACCATGCCACCACCACCATCATCACCATCATCATTATCATCATTATCTGCCCCACTACCACCACCATCACCGCCACCACTACTACCCTCACCATCGCTCTCACCACCACCACAGCCACCACCACCATTATCACCATCACCACCTCCCTTAGCCCCCCCCCCCCCCCTCATCATCTCATTATCAACATTATCATCACTGCCACCACTATAATCACCACCACAACCACCACCACCATCGTCGTCATCGTCGTCATCACCATCACCACCATCTTCCTCAACAACAACAACAACAACAACAACTACGACTTCAACAACGACGACACGGACACCATTACCTTTACAGAATTCCTTCCCTGAAGACCTCTTGTCCTCCATGGGGTTTTCCGGCGTGACGATGGAGAGCATGGGGCCCATATTGCGGCTGCTGACTTCTCGCAAGTAACGCCCCTCGTCTCGGGTCACGGCGAGGTCCCTGGCGGAGGGAGTGAAAGTCAGCCAGACCCGCAGGTGTGGTCGCCTGACCAGCTCCCTCAAGTTGTAGAGAAGCACCGCCTTCTTCTCGTCCAGCACCATCTTGGCTGTGTACAACTGTCAGTGCTGGCGTCTCTTTGGCCACGCGCTAACTCCTCGTTGTGATCCCTGTTCTCCCGCGCCACCCCGCCTTCCCGAGTGCTCACTGCCGACCTTCGATCGTTTGCCGTGCTTTCCTTTCGGCCAAAGTGGCTTCCCTCCTGTAGAAATGTTTTACACCTCCTATTCAACTCTGACCATTTGCAAAGAAGCTATACTGGTGGAGACTCACGTTGTCTTCGTCCGATTTCTGGACTCAGCGGTTTTCAATACTTATCTTGAGTCACTGTGATATGCCTTCTTTTTCTGTCTTTTTTATATTCAGTAGTGGTGAGCGTTTATCTCCTTTGCTGTTGCAGCGTAAGATTTGAAAGTCTCCCTGAACTACGAAATCATGCCGTCGATAACACCAATGACGTAATAATGTGCATGCGTCAAGTCTAAAAATAAATGTGTGATGTCAGATGGGGTTTGCAAAGCACGGCGAGTGCGGAAAAAACAGGACATGCACCAATGGAGGTTTCAACAGGACTTTAAAAAGATATCACCGCTTAACTAGTTCATTACGAATTCTTTGCTCTTCCAAACACAGCGTAAGGCCTCCGTGTGTCTTCTAACGTCATCGGTCAAATTTGAAACTTCCTGATGCACACAACTAGTTTCTCACTTTTCATCATACAGAGTGCTTCATAAGTCCTACGACGGTTGATATAATGTCCTGTTGTGGTTGACTAGTGTTGCACTGCTTTCTTTTCGTCTCTTTCATCTTATTTAATGTTATTTGAAGAAGATCGTAGATGACGTCACGAGATTACGTCATAGCGGCACATTGAATAAATTCCATAACTGTGCTTCTCTTGACTTTTCTCGTGTTGTCTCACCGTAGCAGACCTAAGTTTAATTTAAACTCGATGCTACGCTGACAGGGCCGTGATATGCTGTCCTAGAGCGGTTCACGTGTGCGCCGTCCATTGTGCGGTGGGCATGTACCTCCCGTATCTTTGTGTCGTCCGCGTGGTCTTCTCTGGTTGAAAATGGGGCATGATGGTTTATTGTGTGTCCTGTCAGTGCTGCATAGGCGGATTTTCTGTGAGAGAGAAGAATCGATATTTCGCCTCGAACAATGTTTCGATAGCCTTGTCCGCCCTATGGGAAAAATGATAAGGCGTTTCCATGGAGAACATTCTTGTGGGGTTCGTTTTGTTCCGGACCCACAGCACCGCCCAGTCCTCTTCGGCCCGGGTGGGACGCCCACGTCCCCGGAGCCATGACCGCGAGCGGTCGCCACCACGCAGTGGACGCCCCCGACTGGTGGAGAGGACCCCCAGGAGTCAAGGTCGTGAGCGGTCGTCCCCACGGGGTGGACGCCCTCACCCCCGGGTGGAGAGTTCCCGTCCGCGGACAAAATGTCCCGCACGGTTGAACCCCACCCACCCTCGAGGGAGCCGGCCCCAGCGCTCCGGGTCCAGGTCAAGGCGCCCTGAGTTCCGGTCCAGGCAGCATGGGCCCGAGTCCAGACGGTCTGGAGACCACTCCCCCAGCTCTGGTTCGAGGCACTCCCGCCACTCCCAGCACGCTCGTCCTCAACCCCTCGACTCTCGGTCGGTGAAGCCCACCTCCGAAGGGTATGTGCCTCCCAACAGCGGTTCGCCTGCTGAAGGGAAGGTCACCCTGGAGGTAAGCATCTCTCATAAACCGACCCCCCAGGTTGAGGCCCCCTCTGTTGCAGCTTCCTCGGCAGCAGTCGCCCTACCAGGTCAGAGGACCCTCCCTTGTAGGGAGACCTCTCTCTCCTGTCCCTGACCCTGGACGACGCGCCGATGGAGGATGTGGAGGTCTCCGCTCAGAGGGAGAACGAGCTCCTCGACATCTCCCCAGCCACTCCGCCTTGCATCACGACGAAGGTGAAGCCCAAGGTGCCCGGTGATGTCGCAGCCCCTCCTTCCTCTTCTTTGACCTCGGCTACTAGGCCGACGGAAGAGAAGAGGAAGTTCTCGGAGGTAGCAGCGGGGTTGGATGATCCCTCCAGGGGTGAGTGGAAGACAGTCTGCCGTAAAGGTAAAACTACCTCGGCTACACCCTCTACCTCTGCTCCAGGGATTTCGGGCTCTGGAACCACCGACACAACCACCAGGGACGAACCACTATTAGGGGTGGACTCCCACTGCTACCTCCTGCGGCTCCACAGGACGTTGGTCCAGGGTGACCATCCTGTGGAGAAACAGTACGGCCTAGGTAAGATCCTTGGATGCATGTACGGCCCCGAGTTCGCCCCACCACTCAAACTCGACCTGGTGATTTCCAGTGTCTGTGATCGGTGGGCACATGTTCTGCTGCACGATGAGAGGACCCTGCACAGCCTGCTGTCTGATGCAAGGGTGAGGCTGGCTGTCGGTCTTCACCCCAAGCAAGCCCCTTTTTACCAAGACAAAAAGGAGCAGGCTGTACAGCTGATCAGGAGGTCCCTCCAGCTGCAGAAGGTGGTCGCATTTGGAGAAGTCGGTCTCGACTTCTCCACCCTAAGGGAGCACTGGGAACTACAGTGTGACCTCTTGACCTTCCTCCTTCAGAGCCTGCAGAAAGAGATTGCTGAGCTGCCGATCCAGATCCACTGTCGGGAAGGCTCGAAGGAGCAGAAGGAGAAGGCACTCGACGCTCTTCTTCCCACCCTGACAGGCATACTCAGCAAGGACCACCCCATCCAGGTACACTACTTCTAGGGTAAGCCCTCGACTGTGAGCCGGTGGATGTCAGCCTTCCCTCAGTCCCATTTCAGTGTGGGAGTGTCCATGCTGGTGGGCGAGGAGCACACACCCCGACACATCATTGAGACAGTCCAGGCCATTCCTCGGGACCGTCTTCTGCTCGAGTCGGACGCCCCGGCCAGACCCCCGAACTTCACTCCAGTTTCAAATCTCGGCATTTTTGGCGAGAACGGACATTTATAAACGTCGTTTAGCTTAAGATTACACCCGAATCACGCGGACCGTTAAGGTGCATGGAGTACAGTATCGCCGAGCAAGACGTTTGTCACAAAACGCAGATACATTAACGCGGCCGAATCTTAGCATTACTCCCCTGGCGTGCGAGTCACGTGACTGTAAGGCCGAGATTTCAAAACTGGGGTTCAGTGTCCGGAAATATTGCCGACTTCGATTCATTCAGCGTTACTTAGGCTGAAATGGTCGTTGTCGGAAACATTTCCCTAGTTTGAAATCTCGTCCTTATATACAGTCACGTGACATACCGATGACCTTGTGATATATCGCGACATGTTCTTCACTCGGCGATAATAAGTGTTACACTTTTTCTTTCTTTCTCTCTTTCTGAAATCACTAGTCCAAACATTTGTTGCATATTATAATCTTGAAACTGGTGAAGAAAGAAATGGTTTCTTTTTACGACAATCGTAATGCGCCACAAAATGGACGCGATTGCCGCAGCCTACTTGACTTGACTTGACTTGACTTTTACGACGTTTGAGGCCTTTTGTGAGGCCTGTTCGACGTTCCATGTGATAAACTAACTTTGCTGCAATGCGTGGCGGGCTAACTACTAGGTCTATTGCATATTTTGGCATTCTGGTGTGTAGAGGGTGGGGAGATCTTTCCAGTGTTCGTCGAGTGCAACTTTGAAGTCATGGACTGAGGCAGCTGTGAAGAAGAGACAGAAGGAGAAAACGCCCCTCTCAGTGTTGACATCCCAGTTGGCGGCTACTACCTTGAAGACTTTGTCTTAAGAGGCAATCATTTGGCATGAAGTAAATTCAGTTTGAACATGAGCGCGGTCGGTCTTCATAGGTGTAGAAGCGATCAAGCAAGACGGCGAAGAAAGCTGCCTGCTGATTGGAGGATTCTATTCAGGGAACCAATCAGAGGACTGCTTTCATACAGGCTCTCCAAAAGAAGACATCTGACGAAAAAATTATCGAAATCGGTTGCGTAGTTTTCGAGATGACATTTTTTGTTACTTGCATAATTAATGAGCTTTTTAAAGCCACACCCTCTTCAGTGTATTCAGATAGTTGAACAAATCTTGTCCCATTGCAACGTCGACCGCCATTTTGAAAGTTTTAGAAACTGCTGGTTGTTGGCAATCTCGTTCTCGTTCAAATGCCGAGATGTCAAACTGGGGTACTCTGTCCCATCTGACAGAGTACCCCGGGTACAGTGTCCGGAAATGTTTCCGACAACGACCATTTCAGCGTTACTTAGACGTCTCTCTCTCCCTCTGTTAGCCCTTGAGGTGAGCCACTTGCCTAACAAGGATTTTCAATAATGATCAAACGGAAATAAGAAAGTGTGTTCAACTTATCATTCTGCGGTTTTGTGCAACCGAAAAAAATTATTTCCGGCATGACTGTGATTTTAGCGAGTCAATTTTACAGCACGAGCAGTTCCCCCGCTAAGGAAAGGTAACTCCAAACACCTTTCCTCGCAGCTTATACGTCTTCTATGTAAAAAAAGAAGTAAAGGTGTGATTTTATATAGCGACTTTCCACCATTGATCGATGCTCAAACCGCTTTACACTTTACCTCCTGATCACTGGGCATCTTGATCAATCCTCACTGGTACCTCACAACAAACATAGTGACAGACATTTAAGACGCACACAGTCAGGTACCAGCACCAACTCCGCTCCCTGGGGAGTATTCCAACCCGTTGTTGGCGCTTGGCCGCATACAAGGGTTCATCGTGCTACATTTTGCCAACGCTGCCCTCACAGGTACCCGGTTTTACTCCTGGGTGGGGAGAAGCAATGCGAGTTAAGCATCTTGCTCAAGGATGCAACTCTGGGAACAGCGCAGCTTCGAACGCGGTACCCGCTGGCCGCAAGCGACTGTAGGT
>JAWQFJ010017382.1:5000-60000 GCA_034096865.1 Theodoxus fluviatilis
GTGTGCGTGTGCTTGTGAATGTGTGCGTGTGTGAATGTGTGTGTGAATGTGAGTGTGAATGTGTGTGTGTGTGTGTGCGCGCGCGTGTGTGCGAGCGTGCGTGCGTCCGTGTATGTGTGTATGTGCATGCGTGTGTATCTGTGTGTGTGTGCATAGCTGTGTGTGTGTGTGTTTGTATTTGTGTGAATGTGTGTGTGTGTGTGTGTGAATATGTGTGTGTGAATGTGTGTGTGTGCGCGCTCGCGTGTGCGTACGTGCGTGTGTGTATGTGTGCGTGTGTGCGTGCGTGCGTGTGTGTATCTGTGTGTGTGTGCGTGCGTGTGAATGTGTGTGTGCGTGCGTGTGTGTGTGCATCTGTGTGTGTGCGTTCGCGTGCGCGCGCGTGTGTGTACCATGTGTTTTGTGCATTTACATTATGTGTGTATTTACATGTAATGTTGCATGCCATGGATCATTCTTATTCAATACGATACGGAGTTATTGAACGTTGCCAACGCTTCAAAAACTATAAAAGGCAATAACATGTAAAAACGAAATACCTTCCCACAAGATGTTGAAAGTGAAGGAGTGAAAAATTAGTAACACCACGACGAAGGCCTACACTCTTATTTTCTCTCGATATTTTTAACATAGAGAAAAGGTTTCGATGATATCGAAATACGTGAGACGCAATGTACATATTGAACTTGAATGCCAGCTTTAAAGAAACGTATGTATTATATTTGTTCTACTTCAAAACTGTCCCTCAATGGACCGGCAAATAGGATATAATTATTTTTAAAAGCTAAGGAACTTCTTTCCGTGTAATGATCAGCTTAGGGTTTAGACATGTTGGTCTCAAGTATTTTCGCAGCTTTATTCGAGCAATGAATTACGCTTGAGTGACAAAGCCTTCCCACAGGAAATTATCACTTCATCGTCTCGGAACACAACCAGTGCACCCACACCGAGCAACTGCTACACAAGCGGACGAAGCAAGCCTTTGAAAATGCAACCCCGGGCGACAGTTCCAGAAAGCGAGATTCCAGATACAGGAAAGAGGGGCTTAGATAACACCCAGGTACGAGATAGGCAAGTCAGAAAAACAAGCGCAAGCAGACGGCGACGGTTTGAGGAGAATGGAAAGACAAACACGACGATGCCAGAATAACGGGAAGCAAAGAAAAGCGAGAACCATTAGGCGGAGTGGAAGGTACCTAGGAGAGCAGATTGGGCAGATTCTGCAAAAACTTCCTTGGAAGAGTGGCATGCTCCGACGGATTTCCCGACGTCTTTGAACACACGGTTGCCATCATCAAGAGTATCACGACGCTTCATCGAAGCTACGTAGAAATAGCCGTGAAAAAAGGTGGGAATTTCTGGCGCCAATTTCTCCGATTCCCAGGGAACAGCCGACGCGAAGCAATGGACGTGTTTGAAAGCAGGGTTACTCTTGCCATCGCCCTCCTCAGCATCCTCCCAAAATACAGACCCCATGGCGGCAGCAAGCCCATTGTTTTGAGTCGAAAAGTAATTAGAAATCAGAGCCTGACGCAACAGCCTCGTGGAATTCGCTTGCCCAGGTAGAAATTCCAGTGTCAGGTACTGAGGTAGACAGGGCATGAGGGCATGAACATTTTCCTCTGGTTATTTTTTCGGAGCTGCTCACAGAGGGAGGAAAACTAAGAAGGTTTGAACAGTGTGGTGATATTACTGAGCTTTTCAAATGAGTATATAATTACGCTTTGAAAACGCAATTCTACAGTGAAAAATCCATTAAAACACATTATATTGTTGAAGATTTCTTTCCCTTCCGATGTACATTTGAGATAGCTCTGTTGGTCTTGCGCGATTCGTTGAAGATTACTGATTAGGGAGGCGAAGTGTTGACTTGGTCGTATGCCATCAACAACAGTGATTTTGAAGAGCCAGTGGTCTTACAATGCCTACAAAGGCTGATAGGGCGCAAAGGCTTATCTAGCCATCCATTCATCCGCCCGCCCATCCATCCTTCCACCCACCCATCCATCCATCCATCCATCCATCCATCCGCCCATCCATCCATCCATCCATCCATCCATCCATCCATCCATCCATCCATCCATCCATCCATCCGCCCATCCATCCATCCATCCATCCACCCGCCCATCCATCCATCCATCCTTCCACCCACCCACCCATCCATCCATCCATCCATCCATCCATCCGCCCATCCATCCATCCATCCATCCATCCGCCCATCCATCCATCCATCCATCCACCCATCCATGTTCTCCCACAAAAGTTCATATGATCACATGTAGAATAAATCTAAATGGACCAAACAGATAATTTGGAAGATCAGAGCGAGGAACACTCCAGTGTACAAGGAGTAGGAGCGAGGGAGTGTCAATTGCAAAGATGAACTGGAGTGGCATGTCCTTCCTTCAGAGAATGTCTTCACTTTCTGCTGCAGATTGCATTTGGTGCGCATTTCACCAAGTCGGCGCGCATGCAAACATCTGCAATCGCTTCTTCCTCTACATGTTCCTTGTTAAAAAAAAATCCCCACCCATTTATCTTGTTTCAGCTGCAAATTCATCACGAGCAAGAGAGCAAAACGAAATATGTTACGCGTATATACATGTATATCCTGGTAGAATCAGCGTGCGGCTAAAACTTGCGTTTGTTTATCTTTCAATGCTTCGCCTGGGTTTTGGCAGTTGGCGTCCCTAGTCAATGTTGAATGCTATCATAGGAGATTTGTTGATATCTAATCTACTGCTTTAAACCAGCACTGCAGAAATATTTAGCCGAAAAAGTGCTTCAAGATTCCTAGAAGATCTCAGCTTTACAGCATGTGATTGTGGAAAAATTGGCCCCGTTTGAAAGTAGCATTATAAAGAACGGGAAATTCATTCTGAGGTAATCATACTTCAGCATGCAGCAGCAGCAGCAAGAGCGGCAGGAGGAGGAGGGAAAGGAGGGAGGAGGGGAAAGAGGTGTTCAAGGTGTCCGATATTCGAAGCAGCGTTGACATGTCTGCTGATGCAGGTGCGCCTGTTAGTGATGATCCAGTATCCTTCAGGGGTTCTCCCCTCCTTCAATTCAGCCCGGTTGAGCCTAGTGCGGTCCTCAAGACCATCCGCAGTATGAACCCTACCTCCTGTGACCTTGACCCTGTTCCCACACCCCTCTTAGTAGAGTGCATTGATGAGATCCCACCTGTCCTGACACAAATGATCAATGATTGCTTCCAGACTGGCACCTTCCCTAGTGTTTTCAAGCAGGCTATAGTTAAACCGCTCTTGAAGAAGCAGGACCTAGATCCAAATAAACTTAGTAATTATAGGCCAGTCTCCAATCTTTCTTTTCTGTCAAAATTGTTAGAGAATTTAGCTTTGCAGCAGCTGCTGGAGCACGTGTCCCAGTATGACCTTTTGGCCCGTTTTCAATCCGCGTACCGTGCTCATCATTCCACCGAAACAGCTCTGCTCCGTGTTCTAAACTATTTTCTCGTTGTTTCTGACAATTCCAAAGTTTCTCTTCTTACTCTGTTGGACTTGAGTGCCGCGTTCGACACAATAGACCATGGAATTCTTCTCACCCGTCTTAGAAACGTTTTTGGCATTGGGAACTTAGCATTCTCTTTCCTGCATTCATATCTCTCAGAACGTAGACAGACTGTTTCGATCTCGGGTTTTGCTTCTGATCCTACACCTCTCAAGTACGGAATCCCTCAGGGCTCTGTTCTGGGTCCTCTGCTGTTTCTACTGTGCACCCAACCACTCTCCAATGTAATTGACAGTCATTCAGTCTCTCACAGTGAATTTGCTGATGATACTCAGCTTGACAACTCCTCCCATCCCAGTCAAATCCACTATCTTCTTTCTACCAGCGAACACTGTATCTCTAACGTGAAACGGTGGATGACCCTGAACAAGCTCCAACTCAATGACTCAAAAACTGAAGCACTCCTGATGGGCGGCGGAGGCAAATCGGATCAGGCCCTCAAACTAACCATTGGTCACAGTGACATCGTCTTCTCTCGGTCGCTTAGAAATTTAGGCTTCATGTTTGACGATGATCTGTCAATGAGACCTCATGTCAACAAAGTCTGTCAGTTAGCATATTATGGGCTAAGAAAAATTAGTACCATTCGTCATTATCTTTCTCAGCAGGCCATCAAAACGCTCATCACATCACTTGTTCTGTCTCGTCTCGACTATGGAAACTCTCTTCTCGCAGGCATCCCCGACACTCTGCTTAACAAACTCCAGAAAGTTCAGAATTGTGCTACTAGGCTAGTTTTTCGATGTCCCAAGCGTATCCATGTCTCATTCCTCTTACATACACTTCACTGGCTCCTCATCTCTCAGAGGATAGATTATAAACTTGCTACTTTGTGCTTCAAAGCCATCGACAACACCGCTCCACACGCTCTTACATAAATTCTTGCAGTCTACACGCCCTCCAGATCTCTACGCTCAGCTGCTGACTCTAGAATGCTTGAGGTCCCCCGCCGTAATAAGAACATTCAAGGACAGCGTGCCTTCTCCTATATTGGACCTGTAACCTGGAATAGTCTCCCTCTCTCAGTCCGTCATTCTGACACTCTGCCCCAGTTCAAAAGTGATCTAAAGATCCACCTCTTCCGATCCGCCTTTCCTGCTGAGCTGCTTCGCCTTACTTGACCTGGCCTGCAAGTGCTGTGTATATTGTATAGTTTGTTCTATTTATTCTATTGGATCTTAGTTTGTGTGTCTTGTGTTTTTTGTTTATGTGTGTAGTGTGTGAGTTTTTGTAGAAATGTGGTGTTGAGTGGTTGTATGAGTGTTGATTCTTTGGATTGTAAACGCCATGAGCTTGTTTGTCAAGGGAAGGTATGTGCGATGAATAAACTATTGTATAAAAAGGGTGTTGGTGAGGTTTGAGAGGAGAGGGGAGAGAGGGGGGAGTAAACACATGCCGATTACGATGACAACTGAATTAAACGTGAGAACAATGATGAACACAAATGTTAACGATGATTATATGTAAGGTGACGGTAGTGAAAGGGTGGAAATTGAGGAGCGGAGTGTAGGGTATAGCGGGGAAGTTGTGATGATGAAGGCAACGATGCCATCGCTATTCAGTGTTATGAATGAATGAATGACTAAATGGAGGAGTGAATGAATGAAGATTTACGACCGATCAGCCTATGGCTAAGTAAAGCCATTTGTTGCAAAATCAATAGCTCGGGTTAGAGAAGAAGCAAATCAAGTATTGATTTTCCTAGTTATTCGCCTTTTACGAATTGTGTAGTGATACATGATGGGTCTACTCTTACACCGAAACCATAGGGGGCGTCTTTCAGCGAGAACTAAAGGATCTAGAGTCCGACTAAAGTTGCCTGAAAGATGCTTTAGTTCAGCTCGATGACGTCATTCAAGCGACTTTAGTCGGACCTGCGCAAAACCATGCACCAGTTTCTTTAGTTCCAAAATGGCAGACAAAAAGCCGTAAGAATGATTGTTCGTTGGGTAAAAAGCTGAAGCACGTCACATGTTTCTTTGACTTTGCTTTTTTGTGGATAATATTTCGCTGCTTGACCAGGGGTGGGGTAAAATGAAAAGAAATGGTAAATGTTGCATTGGCTACATAATTATGAAGTTATTTGTCTTGTGTTTCAGACTTGTGCACAATCAACGGTTCCAACGACCAGCTGACTCCAGAAACATAGAAGGTGATTTTATGGGCTGTTTTCTGTAATCGGCACTCAAGAGATAATTTGGCAATCGTGCCTTCAAATTTCCTGTCAAAACGCTTCAACGCGAGCATTGATCTACCTGTCAGTCAACTGCATTGCAATCATGTCCTGCAATGCGTCAAACACTGGTGGTGACACGCGGAAAGTGCTGGAAAATGTGCGGCTATCCATTCTTTCCACGACACCCATGTATCCCTGGACCCGTGGAATGATGCGCAATGGTTGCCGGTACAAGGCAACTATCTTGGAGCGCTCTTCGTTCATCAGAAGAAAAAACATAGAGGTGGCAGCCATTTTTACGAACTAAAGTTGAGCTAAACCAACTTTCAGCGAATGACGTCATGACATGCGCACTTGGCCAACTCGACTGGACTGTTTAGTTGCTCGCTGAAAGACGCCCAGGGTGATGACTGAAAACGTCGGAAAACTATGCAAAAAGTATATGGCTACAATAAAATATTTCCTAACCTGTCATGCCGCTTTTTCACAAAATCGGATGATCTGCAAGAGGATTTGTTTACTTCTTCATTCTCCTCAACCTTTATGTTCTATTTTAATGCAGCTTATTTTCCCTTTCTACTGCATGGCGCCGCCTTCATCGAGCCTCCACAGAATTTCTCAAACGCCGCCAAGGTATCAGATTTCAGCTGGAGATGAGCTTCGAGATATGGCGACTGCAGTCGTGTCTGAAACATACCACTTCCTGGCGTTTCAGACTTGCCACTGTCTGATAATCATAAAAACGTGATGGAATGATGAAGTCATGCGGAGGAGGAAAGATGAGAAACTTGCCAGATGAATTTTTCATGCTGCACCTAGGGGGCCTCTTGCAGACCAATACATGCAATGTCGTAATCCCTGTAGAACTGCGTTCATTGATATAATCATCTAGTTTTTGAGAAGAAAAAAAAGACAGAAAGAAGATGGACGCGTAGAACACGAACACATGGGAGTAACGTAATGTCGAGACTTCAAAACTTTGGCGGTAAAAGACGCATTAAAAATTATTAGTGAATGCATTTTTGTTTATGTGACTTCCTTGCATGAATGGCATACTGATACAGTACATCGTTATTTTGTGGGGTCACGGCTTTTCTTTGAGTCCTATCCCCAAGGAGGTGGAGGATAAGAATAAGTACCAGGGCGGCAGCAGCAGAAACATAAGTACCGAGGTAGTAGTAGCAACAGAAACATAGGTACATGTACCAGGGTGATAGCAGCAGCAGAAACACAAGTACAAAGGTAACAGCAGCAGTAGGAGCAGCAGCAGATGCATCAGTATCAGGGTAGTAGCACCACTAGCAGATGCATCAGTATCAGGGTAGTAGCACCACCAGCAGATGCATCTGTATCAGGGTAGTAGCACCACTAGCAGATGCATCAGTATCAGGGTAGTAGCACCACTAGCAGATGCATCAGTATCAGGGTAGTAGCACCACCAGCAGATGCATCAGTATCAGGGTAGTAGCACCACCAGCAGATCCAAATGCGACAAGGTAGCAGCAGGAGCAGCAGAAACAAAAGTACCAAGGAAGCAGCAGCGAAAGCATAGGTGCCGAGGTGATAGCAGCAGCAAAAACACACGTATACTGGTAACAGCAGCAGCAGCAGCAGCAGCAGATGCCTAAGTATCAGGGTAGTAGCACCAGCAGGAGAAGTATGAGCGACAAGGTAGTAGCAGCAGCCTCAGCAACATCATAGAGGTTATAAGTATCGAGGTAACAGCAGCAGCAGTAGCAGTAGCAAAAGCATAGACGGGTTATAAGTTCAGGAAATGAATTTCTGCTGAAGTCAGTCTCAAAGTTTGCCATTTCGTTCAGAGGTCATGCTGAGATGATGCACTGAATCAACTCCTCCATTACTTGAATATTCCTCGATCGGTCTGGTTGAAGAATTAATAGTAAACTCACATCACTAAATATGGAAGTGTGATTTCCCCAACGACCAACCATAGTTCCTTCTACACTTCCATTTTCTCTTCAAGTGCGATGTTTCAATAAGATATGGGATGTAACCAAAGCAGTTTTACAGCGGCATGACTGACTGACTGACTGACTGACTGACTGACTGACTGACTGAATGACTGGATGAATGAATGAATGAACGAATGAATGAGGTTTTACGGCTTACCTGCCTTTGTAGGCTATGGGAGGCCAGTGACCATGACAATTAAAAGAGCTGGTTCGAGTGGAAGCTGGTTAAGTCTCGATCACCCTGGTTATTCGCATTTTATCGAATCCTGTATCAGGTGGGGAGAAGCGGTGGATATGTTCTTCATTCTGTGAACCCGAGTCAGTAGTGACTCTGGCGCAGTTCGCAATGAATGCGTAATAGAGTTGACTCTTCGCATTGCAGCATTACGCCAAAAATAGTTCGTTCTGATACTATTTTTTCTCCACTTTTACAAACATTATTCAGATGTCAAAACTTGTTTCTATTTCAACACAAACATTTCATTTTATCGAATAAACGCTTGATTATCGCCTCAACAAACGTAAGTTATGAGTTTCGTGCGAAATAGTCTTAAAACTACTTTAACGGCGTATGTCAGGGAGCAGATCGGCTATCTAAGAAGTCTCTCGTGGAACCCTCATTTGAAATTTTCGGACTAAATCCTTCCATCACGTGATGTCAACTGTGCTAGATACTGTTTCGTCGGCAGGCGAAGTCTCCAGTTGACTAGAATGTCTATTCTTCCCTCCAGCCTATAGAGAGATACAGGAGTCAGGTGGGGATTTAGGGGGAGGGATGGGAGTAGGAGTGGGGGTAGAGAGGGGGGGGGGGGGTGGTGAGAGAAGTACGGAATGTGTGTACGAGATTGAAACAGTGGTAATATAATAACATTCAATGAATCTCTCCTTAATCGGGATTTGTCTACACCCCAAAGGGCGAGACAGCTCTATATAAACTATTCTTGTATCTATTTCATTTCAGTGTGTGCAAGGAAATCATGGAGACATCACGAACGGCAACATGTATGTCAGTCAGACTGTAAAAGAAACACTTGTCATGCAGTCAACAAGTGCCACTCAATGCTGCGAATGTTTATCTTGAGGCGCTAAAGCGCTAAGGATACTCAAGCGACAACCACTAACAACCTCTGGCGCTATCCGGGTCCCCTCCTCGGTGGTCTGGGTTTGATGGATCAGCGCAGGGATTCCAGTCGTTGGGGCCAATTGCAATCTGCCTGCGATCAGATAGTGAGGGCAGAGATAAGGACTTCGGTCACGTCACCGCTGGCAAGGTCTAGATAGCGGGTTCAGGAGAGTCTCTGTTTCAGTAGTCACATAGTAGACAAACACGTACAACCATCTTTCCCTACGGCATGTTACTATTGCGTAGGAGACAACGGAGTAAACGTTAAAGGCAAAGCACCAGAACCACTGCCACTAATGGAGAAAAGGCAAACACTCGATTGTAATTGAAAATACACACACATACACACACACACACACACACACGTACACAACACACACAACACAGAAACAGAACACACGTGACACAAGCAACACAAGACAAACACACACACACACAAAATACACGCAACACACACAAAACAAACACACAAACAACACATAATACACACACAACATACACACAACATGCACAACACATGCAACACACGAACCATGCATACACACAAGCACCACACACATACACACACAAACGCAACATGCACAACACACGCAACACACAAAACACACACACACACAACACACACGCAAATCACACACACACAAACACACAACACACACGCACAACACAACACACACACAACACACGCACACGACGCACAACACGCGCGCGCGCGTGCACGTACGTAAGATCAACCCATATTCAATGTAATATGTTTGATTTTATTATTGCAAGCAGTTACAAGCATTTCCATGCATATTAACAATTCGTGTCGAATATTTTCTTATTTAGCTTAAGAAAATATCAAGCACAGCAGATTACAAAACCTGCACAGTGAGTGAATATGTCGCGCTCTGAACAATCAAACACACGCACACTTAGAAATCTTCGGTTGCGTAAGATTACAAGTAGCGAACTTCCCTTTTACCCAGCCCTTAACTGTACATTCATTTGGGGGTTTTTTAATCGAAGAATGCTGCCACGTTAACTCGGGGCAGATGTAATTTCTTCGAGACCTATCCTTCAAAGAAGTTAAAACACACTATATTATCTTGGTTGTAAATGCAGTCGATTTAACCTACAAGTAGATAGAAGCCAGAGTTATTTCAGAGCTGTCGGCTGCTCCCTCCAATCACGGCTGACTGCAAAGCCAGCTGCAGATCTGTCCCCATGCGGAAGAGAGCGGCCTTGAGGGCCCCGTTTTTACAGAGATGGACGTACCCTCCGCCGCTGTGACAGGAGCAGCTGCGCAGATACGACGCCGGGATTGATAGATTTCCCGACCTCAGCTGCAGTAACCCTTTTTACTAAGGCATTAGCTGGTACCTTTAACAGTTGCTTGATGCACTCTCGATACTGAAAGTCTACTGTACCACGGGATTAAAGTGCATGGGGAACTTTTTGTCTGAGAGCGTTTCCAAGACACCTGTTTAATCCCTCGCCTCTCCGGGGAGGGTGTACTTCAATGAAAAGAATGCAAACTCAGATTAAGAACTCACGGGCTCCCCCCCCCCCCACACACACACACATGTAGCGGGACCAGCATTTACATTGCTGGGGCTACTATGCAGGCTGGGAACTTTTCCCCTGCCTCCCGAGTGTTGGGCGGCAGAGGCACAGAGGGACATGGAGTCAGATAGTTCCCGTTACATCCATTTATTTCTGAGTAGCAATAATGAGTCCGTACTCTATGCGGCTCTCAACACGAGTCTCTTAAACATAAGTGGTCACCTCAATATATATGATCAAAACCGGAAAAGGCGTGGCATGGGATTGGTGAAGGTGTCGGCTGGGGGCGGTACCAGGGATGCGTAGGAAGAGGGGGGGGGGGGGGGAGGGTCCGACTCACAAGACTGATCTCTTGGAGATACTATCGCGCCAGCATCAGGTCTCCATGCTGATGACCAGCGGAGCGTCCGAGAGTGAGATAATGGGAAACGACAGTGGGAAGGGCGGCTGGCATGAACGGTATGGCTTCAGTGTCCCAGAGTCTGACGTGGGGATGGAATCAGAGATGGGGGGGTATACAAATGGAGAAAGCAGGGGGGTGGAGAGCGTGGGAACGGGCGAGAAATAGCTGAGTGGGCAAATGACCACTGGTGACAAACTGGAAGATAGGAGGGGTTCATGCAGAGAACGCAAAGTCAGCAAAGTAAAGTTTTGTCACTCTGTTACACACACACATATTAGTTGTTTTTGTTTTTCTTTCGAACGGGAAAAGTGCACACAATCACAACCCAGATTAAACTCTTTATAAAATCTGAAGCATGCAGTCATCTGGATAGTTTAGTTGCGAAGGAATGTGAAATGCCTGTGGATGTGAATGTAAGGTAAAGTGCCTGAGGAAGGTTCCAGGGGCTTTCCCTCCTTTGTCTGTCAGAGGGAGGTCAGAATGAGTCAGCACCTCCTTTCTCTGTGCAAGGGGGTGGAAGCGATTTCTGCCTGGTCAGAGTGCAAAGGGTCAGAGGGTCAGAATGAGTCAGCACCTCCTTTGTCTGTGAGAGTGGGTGGAGGCAATTTCTGCCTGGTCAGCATGCAGAGGGTCAGGGTGAGTCAGAGGAATGCTGGGTGGGGGGTGGGGGACTGGAAACTCCCCATCCCCCTACGCAGTAAGCATCTGACCACCGATTGGCCCTGGAGTATGCTGATGTGGCAGGGCAGAGGTCGCTGGACATACTCTCGAACCCAAGCACGGCACTATATAAACGTATGTACATAATAACACGGGAAACTAGAGACTGAAGACTAGAGTCTGGAGGAGAGACTGGTGACTGGAAGCAAGTGCTTGGAAGGCTGCTGGAGCCATATTGAGGTGCAGCCTGTCCAGCACGGGTGACTAAAGCTGAGAGCCCTTAAGAGGCTGTTGGAGCCGTATTGAGGCACAGCTTGAGCAGCACGAGTGACCACTGTGGGTGCACGAGTGATTGCTAGAAGCGCTGACCAGTCCGAGAATAAACATTCTGTAGAAAACACAGGCCTGTCGTGCTTTTACTTTCCTGGCGCAAGCTGGGACAGACCGCAAGTTACAGACGACGAGCACACAACAGTCTCGATTCACCAGGACTTTTAGAGTCTTTCAAATATATCACTCTCGGCTTCAAATACAGTTTATGTTGTTTGAAAGCTTCAACCACAATTTACTCCCAGCGCCCTGAAAGCATAGAAATTACAGTGTTGAATTCTGATTTCTGTTTTATCTATTTGCTTCTTTCTCCTGCTCCTCCTCCTCCTCTTCCTACTACATTTCCTTCTGCTGCTGCTGCTGCTGCTGCTGCTCCTCCTCCTCCACCTTCTGCTCCTGCTCCTCTTCCTTCTGCTCCTCCTCCTACTACTACTACTACTACCCTTGTTCCTCCTGTTCCTCCTCCTCCTCCTCCTTCTGCTGCACGGCTGCCGCCGCTCCTCCTCCTCCACCACCTGTTCCTCCTCTTCCTGTTCCTTCTCCTGCTCCTCCTGCTGCTCATTGTCCTCCTCGTCCTCCTTTGCTTCTTCTGTTTCTCCCCCCCCCCCCTTTTGGTACTCCTTCTCCTCCTTTCTCGCACTTGTGTTGGGGCTTCTTCATTCTCTACAGCCATTTCCAGTACCTGACGACCACATTTCAGAAGTAGAATTCAGGCAATTTGGTGTGGTCCACATCCATCAGCGACTGACAATGCTTTCCTCTATATCTGCTTAACCTCAGATCAAGTCCAGTCGTAGCAGTCAAACGCCAGTCACACCTTCTCCTGAGGCCAGGAGTAGCCCGAATTCCATGCATTATCACAGGGATTGCTCACCGTTTCTTCCAAGAGAATCCCTTAGGAGATCTAGAGAGACAGTGGAGCTCATTAATTGCCTGGGGGAAGATACGCTCTCGCTTGCTGCAAGGAAAGGGGCTGTCTAATACCATGCTATCGCTCCATGGGGATCAAAAAACTCGAGGGGAAAGCCAAGGAGTTGACATATTGTCGATACAATTATCGGACCTGATGTTTGATCGCGTCTGGGGCTCGACCTTTGGGCGCTCGCAGGCAAACGCGACTTTGAGATGATTCTTCTGGAGACGTAGGATCTGTTCCTTCTGTTGACGTCGTCATGTTCTTTCCCTCATTCGGCATGGACTCTCAGATAGCGGGTCCCCTTTGATCGCCTCAAGGGCTGGGTGTTGTCAAGATAGATCAGAGACGTGGCCCAGAAAACAGTTTAGGAAATGTGTGGTAATGCCGAGTGCCAATTGTAATATGACGGGATCCACCCGTAGCCTCGTCTTGGAAAATAAGTCGGTAAAAAAGCAAGTAACACGTTGTCATTGCGAGTTGCTTGAGCAGTGGCTCATGGTCAGATCAGAGTGTATGTGGTCAGATGCAGTTGTGTGGGTTAATGCGCGAGCGTGTGTGTGTATGTTTGTGTGTGTGTGTGTGTGTGTGTGTGTGTGTGTGTGTGTGTGTGTGTAGGTGTGAGTGTGTGCGTGTGCGCGCGCGCGTGTGTGTGCATGTGTGTGCGTGCGTGTTTGTGTATGTGTGCGTGCGTGCGTGCGTGCGTTTGTGTGTGTGTGTGTGTGTACTGTATGTGCACTTATATTTGTGTGTGTACGTGTGTTTGCGTTTGTATGCGTGCGTGCACGTTTATGGGTATTTATGTGTATGTGTGTGTAGGTGTATGTGTATTTGCATGCTTGTACATGTATGTATACGTGTATGCACGTGTACGTGCGTGCGCGTTTGTGTATGTGTATGTATGTGTTTGTGTGTTAATGTGTGTAGTTGAGGTGGGTAGGTAAGTTGTGAATACTTGTGCCTTTCTGTGGTTGTCTATGTGGCCGCGCATGTGTCTGTCCATCCGTTTGATTCTCTGTCATGCCGTCTATCAACCCGTCGGTTCGTCTGTCTTTCAGAATGAGTGGGCGAGAAATAGCAAGCAAAAGAGTGTGTAAGCAAACGAGCGACAGAGTTCGAGCGAATAACTGATTTAGTGAGCAAATGGACTAAAGAGTGAACAAGTGGCGAGAGAGACTGCGTAAGAATGTGTGTGTGTGTGTGTGTGTGAGAGAGAGAGAGAGAGAGAGAGAGAGAGAGAGAGAGAGAGAGAGAGAGAGAGAGAGAGAGAGAGAGAGAGAGAGAGAGAGAGAGAGAGAGAGAGAGAGAGAGAGAGAGAGAGAGAGAGAGAGAGAGAGAGAGCGAGAGAAGAGAGAGCGAGAGAGCGAGAGAGCGAGAGAGCAAGAGTGCGAGCGAGAGAGAGAATGTTTGTATGCGTGCGTGCACGGGCAAATATGTATGTACTGAGTAAATGTATGAGTGTGCGTGCATTCGCGCTTGTGAGGCCAAAAGTTTCACATATGATTTTATCGAGAACAACTCTCATCCAACCAACTAAAAAGGACGACTCGCTAAGTCTGAGCACACCTGTCACGCCTCATATTGCATTGGGAAACCGAATCTGCTGACCTTAACGACCTTATGATGGGTCACGTCAAAGCCACTCACTCCGCGCATGCTTGTTCTGGTATCTGTCTACTTGCGTTCCCAACAAGCAAATCCTCTTTGCAAATCGACAGCCATGGATCCCCAGCACCCGCTTTGAGTTCCAGCAGAGGCCAGACGTGAACTCCAGTGGTGATTTCAACGTCGCGGAAATGTGAAGCTTGTGGGGAAACCTCACAAGTCTTTCTAGGATCAGACCAACATGGGAATCCTCGTGTATCCAGTCCTTTAGTGATGTCACCACAGGTGCAGGAGATCAAGTCATACTTGAGCACTCACTGCAAACAGACGTGTGTCGATGATCTCTTTTTGTATTTCGTTCATCACGTTTCTCAACGTGTTGGACCTCAGAAGAGGACATGTTCAAATGCGTAGAAGTGTTCTCGTGTGAACCTTTATTGTTGTAATCGTTCACGAAAGTCAAAGCGTGATAATCGCATTTCAGTTGAGCAGAAATCGCTGCGGTAGAGCACGTTCCATGAATGGAAAGGTGCAACAATAAGAAACAGAGAAACAAAACGTCGGTTAAGGGCGAGTGCGCGAGATTTGGGAACAAAATTATAAGAGTGAAAAATTTCCTACGATAGATGGTCTGTACCGAAAGTAACTCTTCTTACATTTTTTTCTGCTCGTGTAAGTCGAATATATGGAATATATCAGTGACGCATGGATAACTATTTCAGACTGCGGGAGATGGCCTACCCCTTTGTGACGGTTGATTGCACTAAGTAATTTATCTTATTTGTTGTGTTTTGTTCTATTTCCTTCTATTCCGATTTGGTTTGATCTATTCTCCTCTAGTCAGGTTTTGCCTGGTCTGATACAGCATTTTCCCCTCTTCCCGTTACGCCTACACTGAGCAATCTTATCACCGATTTTCTCCGGCTCGGAATAGCAATTGCACTGCTCATTGATTGGCAGAGCAATGCAATCACCAAACTAACTGCAGCATACGGCAGAGGAAGTTTCCCCCTTTCTTTAGTATCTGTTAGATTTTACTTGAATACGGTTACCTGTTCGAGATTTCTGCAGATGACGTGGGCTTCAACAGCGGAATTCCTTCCCAAAGAGATGGATGGGGATGGGATGGAGTTAAAGGGCCTATCAGCCTTGTAGGCTATATAAGGCCACAACGTTGATAAACACCCATTTTTATCCATGCACAAAAATACTTCACGGTAGTGGAGATTCTAATACGATATAATTAACAGTTACATGAGATCTATGAGTTCGAGTCCCACTGACCATCAGCCTCCCGAAGAGAGTAGAAAGTTGGACAGAGAAAGGACACGTACAGTCTCACAGGCAGGATCTTTGTCATACTGGCTACATGGTGGCGCTCCTCTGAGAGAACAGCTTCCCTGCCATTTGTCGTGTTGTTCCGAGAGTCCAATAGACATAGTCTGCTGCTTGCTATACTCCTGGAATCTGGGCTTTTGTGACCTTTCCAGCTGCTCAACGAGAACAGGCCTCCAGAGGCTTGTTCCGTCTCTGATGGGCATCACGAGTAGGGTAATATTTGATTTGCAGACCCTGAAGCAAGCATTTTGGTCGATTCACACTTTACACCACTTTCCCAGTACAACTCATGAGATCATTTCCGCATAATATTATTATTTGCTAGACCGGTGGGGTTTAAAACCCATACCATACCTACTGATGTGATGAGGAAGTTGTTCAGCACCAAACATAAATAATATGCATGGCTTTATTCAGACGATAAACCAATTGCGAAGACTGGAGTTTTTAACTTAAATATTATGGCAGAAATAATATCGAGTGACCGAGTCTGCGACTCTGCGGAGCTGGCGCATAAGATGTGGTGAAAGACGACCCTTGTAGCGGTGTTGGCGGCATGTGGTCTCTTAAGGTATATCTACGTATCTATAAAGTCCAAAGCTGAGAAAGTTTTCTGAACAGAAAAGATTAAATGAAGAATAAAAAGGGAGGGAGAAGAGGGTAATGAATATAATTGCTCGAAGATAATGACACGCTAGAACTATGGGGCCATCAATTTGATCAACCATCTCAGAAAAGTAGTGTCAATGTCCTCCTAAATAGACTCAAAGGTAAGGCAGAAGAAATCATTGCAGAAGAACACGTAGATTTCATATAACATATAAATACATCAGAGAATATTTTCAACGTACAACTCCAAATTTGGAAAGGTTTTCCAGGATCAGCATGACGTACACCACAACTTCATTGACTTCAAGAAAGTCTTTGATCGCATCCGAGCCACGAAGGACGACGGCAAGTGACGAAAAAACTACATCAACAGTTACCTCTTCGGTGTGAACAAAGCAGAGTCAGAACACCCCAGTAGTTCATTTCTCCTGAACAAGAAGCTTGGAGACTTCTTAATAGTATCAGGTGGTGTCCGTCAGGGCTGTCTCCTCTCTCCTGTGCTTTTCAACATCATCAAGGAAAACACCATGCAAGAGACATTGAATAACCTTCACACAACCGTAGCAATCAATGGATGCACTTCGCAGACGACACCGACGTCTCGGAAGCCAGTGAAACATCTCTTTAACCAGCAATACTGAAGGCTTCCGGACCTATGGATTGGAAGTCAGTTTTGAAAACAACAGCAATAATAACAACATCATCCTTGTCAACAGCTCTGGCCAGCATTCAGCAACCAACACCTTGCTAAATGGACAAGAGTTGGAAGAAGTGAACAGCTTCTAATGTCTTTGGTCCATCCCAAACAAGGATGGCTGTTGCACAATGGAAGTACAAGCAAGGCTCAACCTGACTTCCTATCGCCTGAAAAGACTGGTTACCTTAATGGATAACAACGCCATCAGCGTCCCTGTGCAGATCAATCTGCAAATCATCAGTGACTTTCATTCTCTGGTACATATGCTAGTGAGGGACCCTCACGGGAGACTTCGATCAAAGAATCGTGTTTTTTCAGCACGTGCTACGAGAAGATTCTACGCATCTCGTACACAAACATGAGCATGGACATTTGTCAGGCCCCAAGTCAGCAGCAATGAAGGAAGACAGATATCTTTCTTCAAAATCGTAAAACGCCGAAAGCTCGCTATGTAGCCCATCACGTCTGTATTCAGAGTTATCATGCGCAGTCAAAGGAACCTTGTACGTCGGCAGACCGAAAAAGCCTGGCTGAATGACTCAAAGAAATAGATCAGCCACAGCCCTGCCGTTCTGCTACAAATGATGGAAGTATGAGAATGAATGCCCTTATATCCCGGTCCTGCATGAGACTCCGACGCTCTTCGGTCACTGGACGAGCATGAGCATGCATGAGGCCACGCGGTTTGAGAGTGACGTCACTTTTGGAGCAACTTCTGACAAGGCTTAATGATTGTAAGTACAGTAGATCATGAGCGAGGGATTGGTGTTGATTTTTCTTTTTTATTGGTGGACGAGCGTGGCCATGTTTCATCGGGGTTTTGATATGGGTTTCGGGAACTGGTTTATTGCCTTGTGTGGGCAGGGTTTGAATCTTCGGATGTGGTTTAAACGCATGGTCGGGTTAGAAGGATCTCATCCTGTCCCGATGTTCCCTGCCTGGAGCCGCCCGTGGCTGAGCTACCGGTACAGGCCACGACACCTCAGCAACCAGGGATTTCCAACTGATGAGAGGGACATCAGTTGGCTCCGACTAAATTGTTATTATTAAGTTTTTCCTGTGTTTCAGTTATCCTACACTATATTTCCTCTCTCTTCTGCTTGATATATGCGTCCACGTTGTGAAATTATGGCACCACCACAGTATACTTTCCCCCCCATATTTTCTTAGTCGGGCAGTCATATGTCACATCTGTCACACATCACATGACTTATGTGAGGATCGTTCTTCATCCGCTCGGGCAACAGTCAAATTCTAACATTCCTCTGCCATGCTTTTTCCGACGGGAAGAGGTCTGCTTGGTGCACCGGCCTTCACCTGCCACTGTGGTGAGGACGCAAGAACCAAAAGATCCAGCTGAAGCAACTAGGAAAAGTCTGCTTTTGGAGTCGAGCAAGGAGGAATGATGCAAACCGCCGGGAGAGGGCTGCGGGTCACACCTAGAGTAGGAACACAGGAAGAGTGTGTGCCGCACCTGTCCCAACACGTGCAGGTTAATTGGCAACTTCCTTCCTTCCTTCTCATCCCCAGACCCACCTATACTCAGTCTTCTTTCCCCTTCTTAAAATCGAACTTGATCTCAACAGACCAGGCTCTCTCTGCACTGAAAGATACGTACACTCGAGTGTGTGTGTGTTTGTGTGTGTGAACTAAGCATCAAGGAGGAACTTTACCAAAGTATGATCATTCCAACGAAACAATTGGCACAAAAACAAGGAACGTCTAGTTGTCTTTGGAAGACCAGGAAGCGCCAGGTAAAAGTCATCTGATAGCTAAAAGTGCCAAAGAGATTAAAAACAGAGTTAAAGAGGATCTCTCTTTCTCTATAATTCTTTAGTTCTGATGCATGCTGCTTCAAGTTAGAGGCCTTTCCTACAAATGAAGCAGGACAATGTATGTAGAGGTACTTATGCACAAGTTTAAGAATCGCTGGATTATAAAAATATTTTGTTTGATTTGTTGTGCAGTGATTTCGTTTTGTTCCACTGAGGAAATCGTCAGCAAGACTATGTATACATTTGGACAGAAATAGTGTTGTAGAAAGCCAAAATACATTCTCTTTGTGTGAAAACTTTCATGGAGGTGAAGCAAGAGCAAGGCGGGGAATGTAAGAAAAAATGCAGCCACGTACACAGGCACGTACATTTGCCAATCTGCTAACACTAACACTTACAAGCACACAAAAACGCACAATGCACACATACACACACACATACACACACACAAACACACCTATTCACATACACACGCACGTACGCTCGCACGCACGCATGCACGTACACCCCACAAACAAACACACACACACACACACACACCTATATTCACACACACACACACGCACGCACACACACGCACACACACACACACACACACACACACACACACACACGCACGCACACACACACACACACACACACACACACACACACACATAAACGCATTTACACACAATTCGCAAATATCTCATCGGTTTTTGGCACATCATACACAACTAGGCGATCGTTCTTCCTAAATCGTCTGGTAACATTCTAAATGGGTTTAGTCTTTAGCGGAATTTATTGCGGCCATGGGCGTTTATTTTCGCGAATTTCCATGCAGTGCGTGTACGTGACGATTTGCAGGGAGCGGTGCTTGGGGTGATTATATTTCTTGTTTTGCCGTGTCAGTCTTCCTTCAGGAGCAGCCGTCTACCACTCCCGTAGACAAACTCCTAGGCAGACCTCCTGCTGCGATCGCCCGCCATCTCTAATCTCCGACATCTCCCCTCCTTCTCCTGAGGGGTTACGTCTTTTCAAGTGAATGGACGAAGCCACAGGGGAACCTAACTGGCAGCGGAATCATCGGGGTCAAGTGCCAGTAAGGCAGCGAGAGTGTACACAAATGTGAGAGCGAATGATTGAGAAAACAAACTGGTGAGCGGATGAGTGAGTGATTCAATGAGTGATCTGGCGAGTGAGAGAGCGAGCGAGTCAGTCAGTCAGTCAATGAGTGAGTGAGTGAGTGAGTGAGTGAGTGAGTGAGTGAGTGAGTGAGTGAGTGAGTGAGTGAGTGAGTGAGTGAGTGAGTGAGTGAGTGAGTGAGTGCGTGAGTGAGTGAGTGAGTGAGTGAGTGAGTGAGTGAGTGAGTGAGTGAGTGAGTGAGTGAGTGAGTGAGTGAGTGAGTGAGTGAGTGAGTGAGTGAGTGAGTGAGTGAGTGAGTGAGTGAGTGAGTGAGTGAGTGAGTGAGTGAGTGAGTGAGTGAGTGAGTGAGTGAGTGAGTGAGTGAGTGAGTGAGTGAGTGAGTGAGTGAGTGAGTGAGTGAGTGAGTGAGTGAGAGTGAGTGAGTGAGTGAGTGAGTGAGTGAGTGAGTGAGTGAGTGAGTGAGTGAGTGAGTGAGTGAGTGAGTGAGTGAGTGAGTGAGTGAGTGAGTGAGTGAGTGAGTGAGTGAGTGAGTGAGTGAGTGAGTGAGTGAGTGAGTGAGTGAGTGAGTGAGTGAGTGAGTGAGTGAGTGAGTGAGTGAGTGAGTGAGTGAGTGAGTGAGTGAGTGAGTGAGTGAGTGAGCGAATTAGTGGGTGAGTGTCTGTCCGATCCACTGATCAAACTACCACTGGACCAACTCGCCGACCTTTTATCTTGTCAGTTTGAGAGCCAGCTTGAGAGCTTAAGTACAAGGACATTAGTAACGGTAACCAGAAAGAAATGAATACGATTTAGGATATTGAACCATGACATTCGTGAAATATTTACTGCTTACAAGTTACTGTATAGATAACTATGTAGTAACGTATTATCACTGATTTCAAGCACGTGGTCCACATGCAGTTAATCCTGTTCTACGTTCCGTGCGAGGAGACATTTTCTTAATTACATTTTATAATTTTCTTAAAGCTGCAACGGAATAAGATACAAAAGAAAAGAATATTTGAGTGAATCAGATATCAAGCGTCCTATCTTACTCTTTTCATGCAACATGCATAGCGCAGATGGCCCATATTTTTCCGGTTTGCGAGATTACATGAACTGCCCACGGATTTCATAGAAAATTAAAAATTATCAACAAAATCCCATCCCATCAAACAATGACCTTTTATAATCACATTTTCCGCGTGGGAGAACTTCTTAGCGGCAAATATAAAGACAGCCCTTTGCTTCTCTTAGATCTCTCTGCCTTTGTTTTCAAACCACGCGCCAAAACATACATGTCAAAAACTGTAGAATGTAGTTATCCCTACGATCTGCTTCTGTTGAGAAACTATCCTTGTCGCCAAATTGTCTTGGATTCAGTGACGCCCCATGGGGAAAGCCATCAAAGAGAACATTGGTAAATCAACCTTGAAACAAAGTGTTTTGGGAACGATTGAAAAAAGGCATAAGAACTCTGTTCTTTGAGTCAACAACCCAGTTCCACTGGCCTCTGTGGAAAGGCTAGAGTGACCCCTCAACCCTACCCCCCACCCCCATTCCCTCCCCCCACCCCCAGCCCCTTCCGGAGGGAACAAATTACCTATGGCGGATGAAGTGCACATTCTCCCATAGTCAGCAGTGGTAGGAATAACAAAATCGTGAGTCATTGCATTGAGACAGCAGGACGCCCACTCTCCCCACTAGCAAATCTCCCGGTCTCTATGGAAATGATGAATTCCTCACAAGGAAGTCAACATTTTCATATGAGAGAATGACATTGTCACGAACTGACCTACTAGAGAGCTACAACGGATCTTAAACTCAGTCATTCTGTTGCAAACAAGCAACTGGACAATGCACAAATAAAAACAAATAAAACATAAAATAATTCATTCGTGAGAAATTATAATTTAGTAACCACCACCCTCTTTTCAGCCCAATCCAAAATTTTTAAACAGCTTTATAGTAATTATAGTCTATATTCACGTGACGTTATTGACGCCAATCATTAATATAGTGCTATCTTCTTTGGACATGTTGCTTTTGAGTTAAGAACGCCTTGTAAAAGCAAGCCCCAGACGCTGCTCAAGGACAGAGTGACTTATTTGGGCAGAACCATGGTCTTCAAGAGACCGATGGATGCCTACTTTTGACTGCAAGAGAGAGAGAGAGAGAGAGAGAGAGAGAGAGAGAGAGAGAGAGAGAGAGAGAGAGAGAGAGAGAGAGAGAGAGACTTTTCTAACAGGGCAGGAGTGTTTCACACCTTACCAAAGCGAATATGTGTTTTGGAGAATTATAGAAAATAAGGTGGGCGTAATGTTCCCTACCCTTCCCTAAGTGGATAACTTGTTGTCAAGTCCCTGCATGGGAGTAGCGACGTGATGCAAATCAACGTAGTTCCCCCAAGAGGAACACGAGCATGGCAAAATCGAAACGCAGTCGTAGGAATAATAGCATTAACAATCGCGAAGCTCTTCACTTATCTAAAAGTGATGCGTCGTCAGCTCAAAATTTATATCTGCCAGTGGGACGAGATTCTACGGTAAAGGATTCTATATCATCACCCAAAAGCGATTCAGAGAATTGCACTTGAAACATGAAAACATGATAATAATCTTTTTAAAATATTGTTCCATTTTACTGACAAGTAGTGGATGGCCAAAAGTCTTTGTACTGAAGACATAATACCTTGTGCAAGAGGCTCAGAACATACACTAAGCACCAGCAAGCCAGTCATAAAACAGCATTGCAATAGGAGTCATCGAATGAAGTTATCTTGAAATCATCACCAGCGTGAGCGCTAGTAAGGAATCCTTGACATAAAGGCACCATGAGAGTTACTGAAGGTAGTCATTGCGAAATATATTTCTTTACAACCGACTGAGCCTTGTCGTTGGATGCCTCCATCCAACAAGCGAATCTCTGCAGCGAAGCATTTGACACGTCTACCAGATCAAGCATCTGTTAATCATCCATGAAACAAAACTGCCTTGAAAGCAATGGAATAAAGTCAGAACGAATCCTTCCCCCAAGCAACAAACGCAGACACTGCTGCTATTGCAAGGGCACTTTCTGCAAAGGGCAAAAGTAGGTGGTAATTAAATGAAATCACCAATCCTTCCTCCACCAAATTAATGATAAAGGAAGTATTACTATTGCCACTAAATTATTTCTGGGAAAGACAAAAGTGCATGCAGCGAGCCACTGCTGCTTTCGCTTTGGCACCCTTTTTGAGAAGGATAAAAGTACATGGGAATCTAGTAAATTAATCACGGATATTTCCTCCACCCACCCAATGAAGGAATTACTGCAATTGCCGTGACACTCTTTTGGGGAAAAGACTAAAGTGCATGCAGCGCGGAACTCTGCACTTTCCTCCTGCAAGAATTTCATCCTTGCTTCTTCTTGCAACACGCAAGGAAGGCCCTGCAGCTTTCCTTGTCAGATAGGGAACAGGATAACCAGAACCACCCTGCGGCGTCAGGGCGAGTCCTAGCTTCATGTCACTGGAATGGAAGGAAAATAAACCCGGTCTCACTCAGTTCCTCCCACAGGCTCCGCTCGACCCAGTGCCTGCAAGAGTTTGGCTGTTCTCGTCCCAGGAGCTTTCAGGCACGATTTCCTGCAACTCAATCTGTGTGAACAAGCAAGGAGCCTCTGCCAAAGAAATCCTTCACTTACACACACACGCACACGCGCGCGCGCGCACACACACACACACACACACACACACACACACAGTCTTGCTGCTCCAGTGACACAGCTTCCTCTATTTAACTCAAGCCATCCTTGTCTCCCTCTCTGCTAATGTAATGCAGCCACTCCAACCTCTCTATGCCGCCATCCCATCCCCCTCTCTTCATAAGCTCCCCACCCATACCACCCCCAACCTTCCTCACACTAAACCCTCGATCAGTCGCCTCTGCTCCCGAAGTTGCCAGCCTGCATCTTTTTTCAAAGAATGTCGTGGGTGTAGTATGGAATCGATACAAGCTGAGTTTACCGAGTTGTCTAAAGGCTGTTCTTAAATTGGGCGAACTCTCGGCCCGCAAATCCCTATAGGAGATATCGGCGAACGAAGTTCGCGCGCCGTAGTTTTTTTAACTGGACGTATGCGGCTCGCGAATTAGCTTCACTAGCTTCGGAAGGATCCAGGAACCAGTTTTGAGGTTCCAAGAGCATGTAGAGCAATGTAATGGGGAAGTGGGTTTTCGGAAGTATCTCACCTGAGAGAGACTTGGTTTTTTGCTGGTTAGTAGTCCGACAGTCGACTGTGTGGGGTTTGAAATGGAAGGTTGGAGTGAGTGGAAGTTGAGTTCTGACCCGAGGTGTTGAGCGGTGTTCGCTCTGAGATCTGAGTAGTAGTGAGAAAAGGTAGGTCGTGAGTTGGTTGTGAGAAGATAGCTATATTCGAGAGAGCCAGAAGACAGCGAGCAGTCTGCCTACTGAGAGGAGAGGAGAGGAGAGAGGAGAGATCAGTCTGCCTACTGCGAGGAGAGAAGAGAGAAAAAGTCTGCCTACTGCGAGGAGAGAAGAAGAGAGAAGAGGAGGACGAAGCCCTGAGAGTGAAGAAGAAGAGAGCGAAGAGGAGGGCGAAGCACCGAAGAGAGAAGCAGACGAAGAGAAGAGATCGGCTCCATACACACAGCAGAGACGGGCAGAGAGAAAGAGAGAGAGAGAGCGGGCAGAGTTGGAAGGTTGGTGTGGCGAAACTGTGCTTTTTCATGCCTTCTGTTTATTATTGTTATCAGAGTGTTTAACATGCGTCTGCTGAGCCGTAGCTTTAGCGGTTTTTTTCATTGCCCTGAGCCGGTGTCAGTACAGAATTGACCCCTGTGTAGGTGAATGACTTGAAAGTGTTACGAGTGTAGTGGACTCCACTGGCGTTTTAACGCTGACCAACCTGTGACTTTCAACTTGTGAATTGACCAGTCAGAGTGGAGTGGGATGAACAGTGGTGATTGGACTGACTGAACTTGGTGACGTCAGTAAAGGCATTTAAGCGGGTGTCGCCGGATGCTCGAGGCGTCATATCATTTATTTTTAGCGGAGCAGTGACATCGGCGCCCTGCTTGGTGTGTGTTCTACTCTTGGCAGTGGCCATGTAGAAAGCGAGGAGTGATGAGTGATGAGAAACCTAAGCCCGCCTGGAACCGGCTGGAAGAGGGCCTTTGCCAGGGGGTGGTGGAATGGTGAACAGCCAGCTTGCCTGCCAGCCTGCTTGCTTGCTTTGCTGAAGTGTGGTGGCCTGTCTTGTTGGAAAGCAGACCAACTCCTTTCCGAAGAAGAAGAAGAAGAAGAAGGAGAAGAAGAAGAAGGAGGAGCCAGTTCCCTCGACACGACCCAGAAGAAGAAGAAATGCCAGAGAGAGAGAGAGAACGAAAGAATGCCAAGTTCAACTGTTTTCATCGACTGTGGTGTTTTTCCTCCCGGGTCACCGGCTGCAATGTCGGTGCACTCAGACCCCCTTTCCCCAACCCCTGTGCTAGCGCGATAGGCGCGGGGTATGAGTCCGTGCTTCTCCAACTCCACGATTTCATCGAAAGGGTCAGCTAAGTACACTTAGTTAATTACCTCGGCTCGGGCAGACATCTTTCTTTTCATTGTTTGTTTTTTCCATGTCTCGCTGCAAGTTGTTGAAATGAATTGATTGCTTCTACTTGCATTCTATGCATTTTTGTGGCGCTTGACGCCCATTCACCTTTCACGGGTAAATGCATTTCTGAAAATTAAACTACTTCTTTTGAATTGATTTTTTTTTCGCCATTGCTTCATTGCCAGACAATTACCATCTAGCGTTTGAATGGAGGAATGAAGGTGCGTGCTTTAGTTCTTCCCCTAGACATTTAAACAAGCCATTTGATTAAAGAACGAGTACGTCACATTTGGGGGCTCGTCCGGGATAATTTGAACTAAATGCATAAGTAAAGTAAATCTGAATTCATGTTTTACAGTTAAGTCTGGAGTGTCTGTACCTTGAGCGAGAGTGATATGATCTGAACTGCCATTTCTGTTTTTGATTCACCTTGTTGCTCGCATGCCTTGCTGCACTGTGTGACCTTGGTTTGACTTGTTAAAAGCGTGCAGTTACTGCTGTTTGAAGTTTTGCTGAGTTCAGTAGTGTGTGAAGCTAGCAAATCCTTATAATGGGTGAAGTAGTGCTGCCGTCAATTGAGTTGATCTGTTTTTTGAAAGGGTCAAGTTTGAAGTTTGTGGTGAAGACGTTAGGTTTGAGTGCAAGCGAGGGGGCTACTGAGGGTGAATTGCGAGAGATCTTGTTCAAATTCAGAAGAACAGTGATAACGGAGAAATGGGAGGCGGAGCAGAGGGAGAAAGATGCAGAGCGGAAGGAGAAGAGGAGGCGGCATGAATTGGAGATAGAAACCAAGAGAGAGAGAGACAGGGAGGATGCAGAGACAGAAAGAGAGAGGGAGAAGTATGAGGCAGAGAGAGAGAGGGAGGCTGAAGAAGCGGAGAGAAAGAGAAAACTGGAGGTTGAACAGATAAGGGAAGAGATAAAGGCAGCCAGAGGGAGGATAAAGGCATATAAAGACAAAAAGTTGGAGCAGAAGGAGAGAGAGAGAGCTAGGAGGGTTGCAGAGAGAGCCAGGGAAGCGGCCGAGAAGTTAGAGAGAGAGAAGAGACAGGAGGCAGAGAGAGAGGAAGCCAGGGAGGCTGCTGAGAAGTATGAGAGGGAGAGACAGGAGGCAGAGAGAGAGAAAGCCAGGGAGGCTGCGGCGAGAGAGCTGGAGCGAGAGAGGTTTTGGGCTGAGCAAAGAGAGAGGGAGAGAGTTGAAGAGAGAAGGGAGAAGATAAAGGCAGCCAGAGGGATGATAAAGGCATATAGAGACAAAAAGTTGGAGCAGAAGAAGAGAGAGAGAGCTAGGAAGGTTGCTGCTGAGGAGAGTCGGTGTGAAGAGGTTGTTGCTGAGGAGGTTGTTGTTGCTGAGGAGGTTGTTGTTGCTGAGGAGGTTGTTGTTGCTGAGGAGGTTGTTGTTGCTGAGGAGGTTGTTGTTGCTGAGGAGGTTGTTGTTGCTGAAGAGGTTGTTGCTGAGGAGAGTCGGTGTGAGGAGGTTGTTGCTGAGGAGAGTCAGTGTGAGATGGTTGCTTGTCGTTCGTTGGAGAGAGTGGGAATTGACAGAGTCATAGTCGAGGACAGGGTCAGAGTCGGAGACAGGGTCAGAGTCGAGGACAGGGTCAGAGGCGGAGACAGGGTCAGAGTCGGAGACAGGGTCAGAGTCGGAGACGGGGTCAAGGACAGAGACGTAGTCAGGGACAGAGACGTAGTCAAGGACAGAGACGTAGTCAGGGACAGAGACGGGGTCAAGGACAGAGACGTAGTCAGGGACAGAGACAGAGTCAGGGATGGAGACAGAGAAGTGTCAATGGTGAAGGTGGAGGGAGAGGACAAGTGTGTGAGAGAGGAAGAGATGGAAGTTGAGAGTGAGACTGAGAGTGGGGTGTTGATGTGTTCCACCCGGAAGGAGAGAGAGGAGTTGGAGGATGTGGGAGAGGAAGGAATTGAGTCTTGTGGGAAGACTGGTGTGGAGTTGGAGGATGTGGGAGAGGAAGGAATTGAGTCTTGTGGGAAGACTGGTGTGGAGTTGGAGGATGTGGGAGAGGAAGGAATTGAGTCTTGTGGGAAGACTGGTGTGGAGTTGGAGGATGTGGGAGAGGAAGGAATTGAGTCTTGTGGGAAGACTGGTGTGGAGTTGGAGGATGTGGGAGAGGAAGGAATTGAGTCTTGTGGGAAGACTGGTGTGGAATTGGAGGATGTGGGAGAGGAAGGAATGGAGATGGGAGAGGGTGCATGTGGTGGTGTGAGTCTCGGAGAGGCGAGCCACAGGGAGAGAAAATGGTTTGACTGGAAGAAGAGGAAAAAAAGGCTAAATTCAGAGAGAGGGATGAATGGGTGTGGGAATGAGAGAGGTGATGTGTTTGGCTGTTTAGTAAAGTGTGCTGTGCAGAGAATGTGATGGGTGGAGTGTGAGTTTTGTGGTACAGTTTGAAGTTTGAGGTGAGTTTTGTGGTGTGGTGTGATGATTTTGGACTTAGTGTATAAAGTCAGTGAGAGGGAGGCATCATTCCTGGGAGGTGGTCGGGTTAACGGAATGTTATGTATTGTTGAGTGAGGCTGATGTAGTCCTCTTTGATTATTTCTGTACCGACTATCCTAGTGGTAAAATAGACCACGTAACCCGGGCCCCCTGTTGTTTGAGAGTTTTGGCTGTTTTCTTGATTGAATTGTGAACTGTGAAAAATGTCATTTCCATAACATTTTTCTCGTTGTGGAAGGGAAGTGTGGCGAAACTGTGATTTCCCATGCTTTCTGTTTATTATTATTATTAGACTGTTTAGCATGCGTCTGCTGAGCCGTAGCTTTAGCGGTTTTTTTCATTGCCCTGAGCCGGTGTCAGTACAGAATTGACCCCTGTGTAGGTGAATGACTTGAAAGTGTTACGAGTGTAGTGGACTCCACTGGCGTTTTAACGCTGACCAACCTGTGACTTTCAACTTGTGAATTGACCAGTCAGAGTGGAGTGGGATGAACAGTGGTGATTGGACTGACTGAACTTGGTGACGTCAGTGAAGGCATTTAAGCGAGTGTCGCCGGATGCTCGAGGCGTCATATCATTTATTTTTAGCGGAGCAGTGACATCGGCGCCCTGCTTGGTGTGTGTTCTACTCTTGGCAGTGGCCATGTAGAAAGCGAGGAGTGATGAGTGATGAGAAACCTAAGCCCGCCTGGAACCGGCTGGAAGAGGGCCTTTGCCAGGGGGTGGTGGAATGGTGAACAGCCAGCTTGCCTGCCAGCCTGCTTGCTTGCTTTGCTGAAGTGTGGTGGCCTGTCTTGTTGGAAAGCAGACCGACTCCTTTCCGAAGAAGAAGAAGAAGAAGGAGAAGAAGAAGAAGGAGGAGCCAGTTCCCTCGACACGACCCAGAAGAAGAAGAAATGCCAGAGAGAGAGAGAGAACGAAAGAATGCCAAGTTCAACTGTTTTCATCGACTGTGGTGTTTTTCCTCCCGGGTCACCGGCTGCAATGTCGGTGCACTCAGACCCCCTTTCCCCAACCCCTGTGCTAGCGCGATAGGCGCGGGGTATGAGTCCGTGCTTCTCCAACTCCACGATTTCATCGAAAGGGTCAGCTAAGTACACTTAGTTAATTACCTCGGCTCGGGCAGACATCTTTCTTTTCATTGTTTGTTTTTTCCATGTCTCGCTGCAAGTTGTTGAAATGAATTGATTGCTTCTACTTGCATTCTATGCATTTTTGTGGCGCTTGACGCCCATTCACCTTTCACGGGTAAATGCATTTCTGAAAATTAAACTACTTCTTTTGAATTGATTTTTTTTTCGCCATTGCTTCATTGCCAGACAATTACCATCTAGCGTTTGAATGGAGGAATGAAGGTGCGTGCTTTAGTTCTTCCCCTAGACATTTAAACAAGCCATTTGATTAAAGAACGAGTACGTCACAGTTGGTGCGAAAGTTTTACACAGTCGATAGTTTTACTTGTCGAGGGCAGACCTACGTGCTTTTATGTTTTTATATACGAAGGCTGACCGACATTTTACTTGTGCTTTTTTCCCCGTTGAGAGTAGAGTAGGTGTTATTTTCTAAGATTGGGGTTATTGAGGATGTTGTGTGAGCCATATACCAATGTAACATTCTTTTTTATTTTTATTTTCTACCCTTGTTACGGGCATGCTTTGTGTTAAAATATAAAGACTTGTAAGTAACCCGGGACCTGTTTTATTTCGTTTTTGTGGATCCCCGTAACAAGCAAACCATCCCGAATCTTCGCTCTTACTGGCTGGTCAGAGTGAGCTTTGAATGCTTGTTGTTTTGTGTTGCCCAAGTAAACAAATGTCGTCCACCCCCCCCCCCCCCCCCCTTTGATTTGCAGGCAAAGCGCCATTTTTGGAATTACGTACATAAATACTAAGAAACCGTAATAATGTTTAATATCTCAAAGCTATGTGTAGAGAATATCAATAGTTAATTTGAATCGTTACATTATTTAAATCGAAATATAGGTCGTAGTAGCTTGGCCAAGTTTGAGCAGCTAGATTCAGGCAGTGACGTATACATATCATTACAGTCAGTAAGTATACCTATCATTACAGTCAGTGACGTATATATGTCATTACAGTTAGTGACGTATACATATAATTACAGTAAGTAACGTGTACATATCATTACAGGCAGTGACGTATACATGTCATTACAGGCAGTGACGTATACATATCATTACAGGCAGTGACGTGTACATATTATTACAGTCAGTAATGTATACATATCATTACAGTTAGTGACGTGTACCTATCATTATAGTAAGTGACGTGTACATATCTTTAGAGTCAGTTACGTATACACATCATTACAGGCAGTGACGTATACATATCATTACAGGAAGTGACGTATACATATCATTACAGGCAGCAGGGCCGGACCAAATGAGTTGTGGGGGGTGGGTTCCTTTTTGGTTGGGGGGGACAAATCAGCGAAGTGGCGAAGCTACGAGCGCGCGCCTGCGAAGCAGGCGCGCAAACTAGGGGGGTTCGGGGGCATGGCCCCCCGGAAATTTTTTGAAAAACGGTTAAAATCTGTGCAATCTGGTGCATTCTGGGCCTTGTTTTCAGGGGTAAGAGCAGCATTGTTTTTGGAGACACACACAAAAAATATATAAAAAAAACAAAACTCAAACCAAGGTACATGCTTTTTCTAGGGGGGGGGGGGGGGGGTGGTTCCGGAACCCCTGGAACCCCCCCCCCCCCCCCCTGGGTCCGGCACTGGGCAGTGACGTATACATGTCATTACAGTCAGTGACGTACACATATCTTCACAGGCAGTGACGTATACATATCATTACAAGCAGTGGCGTGTAAATATCATTACAGGCAGTGACGTATACATATCATTACAGGCAGTGACGTATACATATCATTACAGGCAGTGACGTATACATATCATTACAGGCAGTGACGTATACATATCATTACAGGCAGTGACGTATGCATATCATTACAGGCAGTGGCGTGTAAATATCATTACAGGCAGTGACGTATACATATCATTACAGGCAGTGACGTATACATATCATTACAGGCAGTGACGTATACATATCATTACAGGCAGTGACGTATACATATCATTACAGGCAGTGGCGTGTAAATATCATTACAGGCAGTGACGTATACATATCATTACAGGCAGTGACGTATACATATCATTACAGGCAGTGACGTATACATATCATTACAGGCAGTGACGTATACATATCATTACAGGCAGTGACGTATACATATCATTACAGGCAGTGACGTATACATATCATTACAAGCAGTGGCGTGTAAATATCATTACAGGCAGTGACGTATACATATCATTACAGGCAGTGACGTGTACATATCATTACAGGCAGTGACGTATACATATCATTACAGGCAGTGACGTATACATATCATTACAGGCAGTGACGTATACATATCATTACAAGCAGTGGCGTGTAAATATCATTACAGGCAGTGGCGTGTAAATATCATTACAAGCAGTGACGTATACATATCATTACAGGCAGCTAAGAAACAGAACCTGGATTCATCCAAACTATCGGACTTCGAAATATTTGAAGGCAATCTATTCGTAGACAAGGCGTGATTCACCGAAAACGTTCGCGAACTAGTGGTTCGCCCAGTTAAGAACAGACTGAAGACTTGCAGTGGAAGGGATTCAAAACAGCACACTAGAATATTAGTGGTGTCAGGTGTGGCGTAAAATGTTTCGTCTGAAAATGTGTAGTTGCAGAGTTTTTGCCCACGACGTATATGTTTGAAATCATTCAAATCCGTCCGCAAAGATATTTGCTGCAGATGCTTTCTCTAAATAGCTACTTTGAAGCTCAATTTCTAGTGCATCGAAAATGGAGGCTTGTGTTTTGTGTAGATTTGTGCATGGAGTGCAACCGGACTGTTCTGAATTCTTTTCACAGCGAAAATTGACCGGTCAGAAAGTCACAGTGGAACATTAACAAGCTTGAACGAATGTAGCAGATATGAGTTCTTTTTCTACAAGTCCTTCAAAAACGTTCATGGAATTGTCACCATCAATGTCAATATATATACCAGGGGTTAGAAGCAAAACAGTTGCAAAAAAGCAGTGATTCATTTGGAATTCATTCAAGCTGTGGATTCTGTGACTCGAAAACATTCCATTTGCTGCTCATGGCAAACACCGTTCCTTCTTCGACGCGAGAACTAGCCGCTGGAAAGCTAAACATAAAGTATTTATCGCCGTCACGACGGGCAGACGCTGCTTTCATTCATAATCCAAGAAGCGGAGATGGCGAGAGCAAGACATGTAGTCTGTATTATCATGGGACAACGTTGGGCGTCTACAAGTCCAATCGCGGTCAGTTATTGATTGCTTTCGCTACTGCCGTCTTCGTGAGAAACTTTCTTCAAGGAAACCGAAATCGAGGAGAAGCGATCGATGTGGTTAAAGCCAGGACCCAAACAAACAAGCCAAGTCATTACAGAGAAAAAGTAATTCGATTCCTGTGTCAGAGAGTGTCATGTTGGCATCACTCTTTTCTCAAAGAAAAACAATCTTCCGACCCGGAACGGATGTGATAACCAGCAGCAGAAATGGGAGGCGCGATCGTTTGCGAAACATTCCCTGTATAATGACCTCGCGTCCGTTAATGAGAAAGAGATGGAGCAAGAAGTGCAGGTGGAATGTAGCAAATGTAAGAGATGGAGTGTGAAAAAAGGGAGGGGAATGTGAGTGTGGAGTGAGGTGGGGTAAGGATGGGGGATGGAGGAGATTTTAAAAAAGTGTTGTTGCTTGAAGTAGAAGAAAGATGAACGTCTTGAAATGGGAATGGGGTGATCATGAGAAAAAGAGTAGAAGAAAAAGAAAATTAAAGTGGTCGTGACCGATACATTCATGTCCCTTCCTTTTCTAACTAATAAAAATATCTTTCGGATGAAGCAAGAACGCTTTATTCAAACTTTCCCTTTGATCTCAACTCTACAACTCAAGCATAATGTAATGACCTAAATCTTCTAACTGCACTAAGTTTATACTGAGCTAACGTGCCAACTTCCACTGCAAACCGCGCGCAATTTTCGAAGCATAAACACAGACCGAAGTGTTGGGTGTTTGCAGGAGCATGGAATGGCTGTTTCGGGCAGGGACGTTTTGACTGCAGAGCTCCCCCTAATAGAATGCACATACGGAAAAAGACACCGAGGCAAACTTCACACGAGTCTCGGCAACCTTGTCGCGAGACAATGTTTACCCTTCTCATCCTGAACGCGAGCCAGCTGTTAGAGAACAGTGGGGACAGCTTTTTACTCGCTTCCAGCCCGGAAAATACCTCAGTCAACTCGTGGGCTCCCCGTCATGCTAACCAAGGGTGTTGGCTGACATTTTCTTTTTATAAAAAAATCGGCCGCCGTTTTAAGATTTCCTTTAGAAATCCGGGACTCTGCAAACACGCCTCATTCAGTCCTGTGGCCAAGGTAAACTTCAACGGGAGACAGAGAGGGGCTCAGGTGAACTGCACACCTCTTTTCGTCAAAGCAACGACTGTGAAGCGGAAACTGGCAGTCAACGTTTTCTCAGTGCCAGTCAAAACAGGTCACTCCTGCAGGAACGGCAGTGCCCAAAAGGGTGCCCTTGTAACGCAAATAGACTGAGCTTTTCACTCTAGTGAAAGGAACGGGTAAAACGGCAGATGAGTTTCAGGTCGGATAGTTTTCTAGGTCTAATAAACTGTGTAATGCAGACGGCATGGTGCGAAACAGATCATAAGATGACGTATTCAACTGAGTGAGAGGTATGATTCTTTAGGGTCATCGGATTCCCGGTAGGTCTAAATGTGGCACTAAACGTCAATAATGAACTGCACGCCTAGACAGTGCAAAGACACCACAAGTCCAGACGAAAAGCATACGAAACAAGATGGAGACTATGTAGTAGCAATGAAATGTAGCCGCTTTGTTTTCAGGCGTGTCAACTATGATGAAGTTCTTTGCTATGTGCTCTCCAACTCTGTGGAGATGTATGTGAAGTGCACGCGTACCAGCTGGAGCATTTTCAAACGTCTTCCTTGTTCAGTTGTTATCGGAAAGTTTTTTCGCCGGTTTGTTTAGTTTTCTCCCCATTACTTAGTAAGATACACCCGTGTAGTGCCCCACAAATATGTGCATGTATGCATGCACTGAAGGGCTTAGTCACAGATTCTGATATGGCTCACTAACTAAACACTCATGGGCGAAACAGAGCTTTCTCCATGTCTTTCTTATCAATCGCGTAGCAGTGTTTCCTCATAGTCTGCGTGCCTAGAGTCCAGTAGTACCCGGAATGGCTTTGTTGTGCTTCTAGTGCACCATTTGATAGGCACGTTCTTCCTATGCAGCCAGGCAGACACGCATTAGGAAAAGTTTTTGATGCACCAGGGAATATAACTATCACAGACTGCCATGAAATTTGGAACACGTGGGCCCCGATGCGGGTCTTGGAATGATGTTTTCAGGGAGAGGATATGAAAAGCGGTGGCACCGAGCGAATGGAACAAGATTGTAGGTGATGTTTTCTCTGCCTTCAGTAAGTTAATTCTGAGTAGTTTACGTTGCTCGGTGCCAGACGAAATGAAAACGGGAAGGTGCGGTATACATGTAGTGTAGAGTAGGTTTGGATTTTTTTTTCTAATAAAAGATGACGAAAGAGATTAAGAATGCTGAATGATACAGTCGATGTTGCATAGTTTAATTGTGTAATAGTCCCTCCCCCCTTTTGTTTATGTTACTCTATATTCTATTTGCCCTTTTTTAAACCTTCAAATGAACATTTTTTTCTCATTCCCGTCTCCCTACTTTTAGTTTGGCCAAAACGTGTGTCGAGATAATCAAAACTAACTGCTCAATAGATTTTGAAATTCTAAACAAGGTGTACGACTACTGCAAAAGCGAAAGAGAATGTTAAATAACGACTCAATACATCAAGATACTTACCAAAAATTGCCGGGGTCTGGCGGATCGACGAAAAAGGAGATGTTCTAGACTACTTGAGATCCAGAACACCTGCGATAATTTTCCTGCAGGACACCCATTTAGACAAAAAAAAGCTCGCACAATATTTATGGAATGGAGAGTTGAAGGCAAAATAGCTCCTTACAGCTCCAACTCGAGAGGCACAGCATTACTATTTAATAACACTTTTGAGTACAAAATAAATAATACTCGTATACATCAAGGAGGAAATTATGTAATGGCTGATGTGACTATGCAAGAACAAAACATAACTATATGTAGTGTATATGGGTCTAACCAGGATGATCCGAACTATTTCGTGAAATAGAAGAGATGGGTAATTGTTCTATTATTCTGGAGGGCGACTGGAATCTGGTAATAGATCCCCAAAAAGATTATTACAACTATAAACAAATCAACAACAAAGGAGCTCGATCTGTACTGTTAGAGAAAATGCAGGAATTTGGTCTTGTTGACTTATGGCGTAAGCATAACAAAGGCAGTAAAAAAAATTACAGGGCAAACTGAAAATTTTGACTCTCTCTTTGACTCTCGCTTAGACTTTTTTGTTTCTGAGAATCTCGAACCATTGGTTCAGAAAGTAGATATTGAATCTGGATATAGAACCGAACATTCTATAGTTTCTCTTACTATAAATACAAAATGGGAGTAGAGAGGAAAAGGTCTTTGGAAAAAAATTGTTTTACACATTGCGGTTTTCATTAATCAACATCAATCATCATTATCCTCAATCAACATCTTCTTCTTCTTCATCATCATCATCATCATCATCATCATCATCATCATCATCATCATCATCATCATCATCATCATCATCATCATCATCATTATCATCATCATCATCATCATCATCATCATCAATCATCATCATCATCAATCATTATCATCAATCATCAGTTCAAACAAATAATTGGGGACAAAGAGAAGAAAAACAGCAAACGAGGAAGTCTACTGAGTGTAGTAACGTCGGGGGTGAATGGGAAGGGGCGGGGTGGGGTTTATCTAATTCTAGCTGAAAAAAGAACGAAAGAGAAGGAGATATAAGTTGTTGAGAGAGAGAGAGAGTGAGAAAGATAGACAGGGAAGCCATGTGTGTGAAAGGTATGCGAAGTTTATAAATGTAAGGGCATCTGATGGTGAAGAAGGAATGTTAGGAATGTTGGACGAGATGGAATGATGGGGATTTCACAACGCCGAATTGTGTCGAGTTGCATTTCTAATAAAAGTCCATGTAATGTACAGTATATTAATTCATTATATAAAATTGTTCCATTTTGTCTTAAACTGTTCAAGGGTCTGGCTGATTTTTGCGCTATATTTTTCAATTTGAATTACCTGTATTATGTATCTGGTCAAATCGTGAATATTTGGTTTTTCATCTTTCTGCTTACAATAATAAATACGTTTTCTAGTTAGGGTTAATATGTGATTTACTGCTTTACTTCCCTGCAAAGCTCCAAATAGTTTTTCGGAAGTGGTGAATTTGACAGCATGGTCTAGTTTTTGAGATATATACAATTCAATATTGTCCCAGAGAATCCTGGAAAATGGACAAAGGAGACAAACATGTTCCAGTGTCTCTCGTTCATTTCTACACATGCTGCACCTGTCGTCGTTTGTTAGTCTTATTGCTTTTAGAAACTCATTAGTTGGTAGGATTCTGTGCAAGAGCTTGAACTGAAATGATCTTGTTCGCGTGTCTGGGTTAGCCCATTTATCCCTCCAGGTTTACTGGAGGTCCTACAGACTTTATCTGTCTGTGTGTCTGTCTGTCCCGACTTAACGGCTTATATGCCAAAAACTACTGGACGGATTTCCTTGAGATTTTGCACACTAACTGGAAGTTAGGTTCGATTGAATGTATCAAATTTTCAGAATCGAGGCTTGAAGAGAAAGTGGTTTGTTAAGGTCGTACACTCCAGAGCGCCTCCCCAAATACGCGAAATTGCGTAATGTTTGACGTCATTAATAACGTTACGTCATTTGCAAGTAGAGTTTCGATCCTATATGCCAGGAGAAGAATTTCGAAACACCTGGGGAGGTAGGCAATTTGATGGAATGGCGAAATTCCAACTTGTGCGATGTCATCAATAACGTGACGTTATTTGCGAGGACAGTTTATAGGAAACTGAATTTAGATAGATAGATATGTCCTCAGATGTCTTTGGCCGCGAGGCCTTTATCTGATCTTTTGATCAGTACTTATGGACGTTATTCACGCAGCGGCCATTTTGAAATCGAAAACGAGACTAAGTCCGCAAATTTAATGGCGTCCAGCGTCTATGGCTACTCTCACTTTTTACTACCCTAGTTCTAACGATCTTAAAAGATCGTGCCTATTCTCTATACTTTTCTTCCGGTGGCTTATGAGTGGCAGAGAGTGGTATACGTGGCAACAGCGGGTGGCCAACATCATCACAGTACATGTAGTCTTTGAACATCGTGTCAATTCTGTTTTTGAAGCTGTTTAATGACGAACACTGAATTTGAGAACACTGGTAAAGGAGAGAGAATATTTTTTTACGATGCGGGTCGTTATCCTGGGCATTTTGTACCTAGTCGTTTCGTACCCTTTAGGGTTATGGTTAGAGTTAGAGTTAGGGTTAGAGTTAGGGTTAGGGTTAGGGTTAGAGTTAGGGTTAGGGTAGAAAAGGTACGAATCGACTAAATGAGGTACACAACGACTATGGTACGAAACGTCCTGTAATCGATTTTTTATCCCTCCAGGTTTACTGAAGGCCCTCACAGCTTTATTGGGGGCTTTTTAATGCCAAAACCTGGAGGTTCATCGCCAGCGGTTTTTATTTAATGTGTGATACTTCTTCCGTGGAAGATTGTAGTCGGACAGGTATCTTGACCATTTTTCATGTCCTGCAGGTATTGCATTGTGTTTTGTTAGAGTGTCATAGAAAAAAGTAATGCCTCTCTTTGCTTTGGTTTCCAATATTTCCTTAATTGGAGGAGAACTGGGAATATCTAGCATAGATTGATTACAGTTACATGCGAGGATATCTTTCCATCTCCCCGGAATGTTATGCACTATTCTTTTGTATAATAAATAAATTTCCATTACTCTGGTACTGCGACATTATTTCAGAAAATAATTTTAGTTGACCTTTCACATCGACGATATCTCTGACTGACTTAATGCTGGTGTTGTACCACGCAAGGTTGAACAAGTATTTATCTTTCATAGTTGGATTGTTCCACAAAGAGTAAGAGAGAATTTGTTCTACTGTTGATGTTGTTAATATCTCATTCCAATGGCTGGAAACTTCTTTCCAAAATGGATTCAGTCCTGCGATGGTTTTAGGGTCAATACAGCCTCCTGTCTTCAGTACGATTTCACATTCATGGTCCGTAAAAGATATATAGTTGCGTGTGAAGTTATCATGCAATAAACGTCTCATCCAAGTAAATTTTAGAGCCTTCTCAAAGCTACGTGCATCTATCATTCCCAATCCTCCCTCACTGCATTCTTTTATCATTATATCTCTTTTTATTTTGCTAGGTTTACCATTCCAAAGAAACTGGAAGCATGTCTTGCTGATTTCCTTTATCAAACTGTCAGCGGGTCGAGGAATGTTCATCAGATAATAAGTCAATTTAGAGAGTGCTAGTGTCTTTATGATTTTGACTTTTCCGATAAGTGCGAAGTTTCTCCCTCTCCATGCTTTGAGTATATTCTTTACTTTTTCTACTAGTCCTTCATAGTTTAATTTAGGGACATCCGATATGTTGGCGGATAATGAAATCCCAAGAATTTTACAGGGACCTTGATTCCAATCTAAATTATAGTTTGTGCATATCTGAGTCTTGGAATTACTCAGAGATCCGAACCAAATCAATCTTGTTTTTTAGATGTTTAGTTTAAGCCCCGATATGCTTTCAAAGTATTTCAATGTTTCTAGTGTTGCTTTTAGTGATCCTTCACTACCGTCGAGGACAAATTCTGTATAATCTGCGTACTGGGCTCTCTTATGCTTAGTTCCGTTAATTGTTATTCCCCGGATTTGTTCATTTTTTTGACAGAGGGTATTCAGAATTTGAGCACCAACGAGAAAAAGAAAACTTGCGATTGGATCACCTTGTCTACAACCTCTGGAAATAAGTATGGACCTGGTCAGGTAGTCATTTTGCAGCACCCGAACAGATGAATTGTTGCTGAGCGTTTCAATCCAACTGATAAATGACTGTCCAAATCCAAACATTTTCAGACAGTCTGAAATAAAATTTCTTGATATAGTATCAAAAGCTTTGTCAAAATCCACAAGTACAAGAAGACCAGGAATTTTTCTTCTTTGAAGTGTAGTGCAATGTATCGTATAGTAGTCTTATATTTTCACCTATATATCTTCCTTTTAAGAAGCCTTTTTGCTCTGTGTTGATAACAGAACCAATAACTTTTCTAAGTCTGTTGGCGATACAAGTAGATGCAATTTTATATACAGTATTGAGGAGTGTTATTGGGCGCCAGTTTTTGAGACAGTTTCTATCTTTGTCTGCTTTTGGCATACATGTAATCACTCCTTCTCGTTGTACAAAGGAGAATTGTTTATCGTCATATGATTCATTGATTGCCTGTAGAATTATTTTGCGGAAGTCTTTCCAGAAGAATTAGAAAAATTCTATCGGATAGCCATCTGAACCGGGTGTCCGATTGTTTTTCATGGATTTCACTGCTTGAGCTATTTCTTCATACTGTATTTTACCTTCAAGAGCTTCACGGTCTTCATCATCTATTACGTTGATTTCATTCTTATCAATGGTATCATGCCACTGACTATTTTGACTGTGAATTCCATTATATAGGTTTTTATAATAGTTGTGCAGTTCATCTAGAATTTTGCTCGGTTCAGTTATATTCCTGGCCATCTGATTGCATTAGTTTGTTTACTCTCTTCTCATTATAGTTACGCTTTTCCAAGTGGAAAAAATAAGCATTGTTTTTTCTCCTGTTTCATGCCAACATATTCGAGATCGTATCATTAAACCTTCTGTATTCCTTTTTCTTATTTCTTCAAGTTGTTTTTGGCTTTTCTTAAGTGCCTTAATTGCTGCTGTGTTTGTAACACTGTTTTCGTCGTTAGTTGCTTGATATAATTGTTTTATTTATTCATTTAATTTGTTTTCTCTCTCATTGCTTTCTTTCTTTATTCTATGGGCGTATTGGATTGTTTTCCCTCTTATAACAATAAGTGTTGTATCTAGAAAGAGCTTCCAAGGGATTTTGAGTTGCAGATTATCGTGCGAAATGTTGTTGAGACTTTTTCTATCGTAAAGGAGTGCTGCATTTAGTTCAATGCATTCCTGCAGAGTATTTTTAACTACTTGTGTATATTCTTCATTTCGAAGCAGGGAGACATTGAACTTCTAAAGACATTTTCCTCTCTTCTCCCATTTTGTATTTATAGTGAGGGAAACCATAGAATGATCGGTCCTATATCCAGGTTCAATATTCAATTTTTGAACCAGTGGTTCGAGATTCTCAGAGATTAACACCCACACGCGCGCGCACACACACACATGCACGCACACACACGCACGCACACAAATACACACTTTCTAACATTGGATGTCAGTAAAGTATCTATTGGAAGCATCAAATTCTTTATATCGAGCAGCACAATAGTACTTGAAAAGTTATTCGAAGGTCTACTTCATCTAAAATTGTTTGTAGTGGCACAGCTATGAAAATCAAAGTATAAGCAACAGGAAGAAACTCCAACTTATGACAAGCTGCACGATCTACATGTAGCCAGCGCGTAACAGTAATTGGGGATGCATTATATGACGCACAACTAATAGGTTAATGTCTAATACCCAATGACTGATAATACCCGTTGGAATTAGTACAAGAAACATGAGGAAGAGAGAATGAAACCAGAATAGTACTTACAGATTCGATCGCTGCTAGAGAAAAGGCCCGACTATCTTCTGTTGTACCGGTTGAAGAGTTCTCTCACTTGCTCCACACTCTTTACTCCCAAATGTTTCTGACCGTTAATACCCTCCACATTCACCGCACTATTGAATATCCACACCTTAGCGACTCGCTCATCCTGCTTCAAGTCCCTGAGGAGGCGCTGGTTGCTGGCTGTCAAGTCTTTGGGCAGGTAGATGTTGGCCTTCTTCTCCCAAAGCTTCCTGCGGCCTTTCAGCACGACGGACTTGTCGCTGCACTTCACGAGGCGGCAGATGATCGGGCGGCTCTGTCCTTCCCTGGGCTTCCAACGTCGGTGGGCTACAGAGATTTCCACTGCGCTGGTGCTTTCCAGTTCCTTCCTGAAAAAATCCTGCACCACATTCTCGCATTCGTCTGTCTTCTCGTTTCTTTTTTCGGGGAGTCCAACAATCCGGATGTATTATCGTCTTTGGTACTGCTCCTGCTCATCCAGGGTGCTCTTAATTTCTTCACATATTCGTGAGAGTGAGTCAGCGACTCTGCTCTTCTCTTCGCACGTTTCCCTGGCGTTGATCAGCTCTTGCTGAATACAATCCGCTCTCCTTTCCATACCAAATAAACGCTTCTCAAACCTGTCAAAGCGAGTATCAATTGTAGTCAGGATTCGCCTCTCGAGGTGCTCAAAGCGCGATGCCATTGACTCAATTGCCGCCTTGAGCAAGCTTTTCAGTTTGCTGGTTTCAGGCAAATCGTGCGGAACGCATTTCACGTCTACGTTTGAGGGGCTGCTCTCAACGTCGTGTGAAACTTCATCTCTCGACATCTTTTGCCTCTGTTAAGGCAAGGTTTCAGGATCGCCCGAAAGATTCCTCTTCGTGGCCGTTGAGGGAGCACTTCTGCAGCAAGTCAAAGTGGCTGGGGACGATTTGAGCATAGCTCAGCCTAAGCACGTCGGACTCATGATGCGGCTGAACCGGAAGTCCAGGTCTTTGGAAATGTAACACCTCCCTGCTTCGAAATGAAGAATATACACAAGCAGCTAAAAATACCCTACAGGAATGCATTGAACTATATGCTGCACTTCCTTACGATAGAAAGAGTTTCAACAACATTTCGCATGATAATCTGCAGCTCACAATTCCTTGGAAGTTTTTTCTAGATACATCACTTATGGTTATAAGAGGGAAAACAATCCAATACGCCCATAAATTAAAGAAAAAAAGCACTGAGATAGAAAACAAATTAAATGAAGAAATAAAACAATTACACCAAGACATTAACGTGTTATGAACAAAGCAATGATCAAGGCACTTAAGAAAGGCCAAAAACAACTTGAAGAAATAAGAAAAAGGAAGACAGAAGGTTTAATACGATCTAGAAAACTTTGGTATGAAACAGGAGAAAACAAAATGCTTTTTTTCCACCTTGGAAAGTCGCAACTGTACTGAGAAGAGAATAAACAAACTAATACAATCAGATGGCCAGGAAATAATTGAACCTAGCAAAATTCTAGATGAACTGCACAACTATTATAAAAACCTATATAATGGATTTCACAGTCAAAATAGTCAGTGGTATGATACCATTGATAAGAATGAAATCAGTGTGATGGATGATGAAGACCAAGAAGCTCTTGAAGGTAAAATACGGTACGAAGAAATAGCTCAAGCAGTGAAATCCATGAAAAACAATCGGACACCCGGTTCAGATGGCTATCCGATAGAATTTTTCTAATTCTTCTGGAAAGACTTCCGCAAAATAATTCTACAAGCAATTAATGAATCATACGACGATAAACAATTCTCCTTTGCACAAAGAAAAGGAGTTATTCATGTATACCAACACCGGACAAAGACAGAAACTACCCCAAAACTGGCGCCCAATAACACTCCTTAATACTGTATATAAAATTGCATGTCTTTGTATCGCCAAGAGACTAAGAAAAGTTATTGGTTCTATTATTAGCACAGAGCCAAAGGGCTTCTTAAAAGGAAGATATATAGGTGAAAATATAAGACTACTATGCGATACATTGCAGATCAGTCAGTTCAGTTCAGTTCAGTCTCTTAACCCTGAGATGGGTTGTTGAGGCACCACTGATGACTTTCGGACAATCTTCCTTCATCGATCTCTATCCTATGTGGCTAGCTGTGAGTCAGCAAAGGTCAAGCCTGTCCACTCTTTGATGTTGTCTTCACACCTCTTTCTCTGCCTGCCTCTCCTTCTCCCACCTATTACGGTACCTTGCAGGATGGTCTTGGCCAGCCCACTGCCTCTTGACACGTGACCGTACCACTTCAGCTTTCTGCTTTTCACGATTGAGAGCAGGTCTTTGTACTGTCCAAATGCTCTCCTGATCCTGTTGCTGACTTCCTCATTCGTGACATGGTCTTTATATGAGATGTTCAGAATCTTGCGGTAGCATCTCATTTCCAGGGCTTGTATCCGTCTCTGTAGTTCAGATGTGAGTGTCCAGGACTCGCATGCATACAAGAATACGGAGATGGCCAGCGTGCGCATGAGCCTGATCTTCGACGCGAGAGTGATATTTCTGTCACGCCATATTGGCTTCAACTTTGCCAATGCTGCTGTTGTTTGTGCTATCCTGGACAGTATCTCTGGTTTGGACCCTTCATCAGTCACAATAGATCCCAGGTATTTGAAGTTGTTCACAGCTTCCAGTTTTTGGCCCTTCACTTTGATTTCCATTTTGAAGCCCCGAGGGTTGTTCGTCATCACCTTGGTCTTCTCGGCGCTGATCTCCATGCCATATGCCTGTGAGGTCTTGTCCAGGTGCTCGACAAGACTAGTCAGCTCCTCTTCACTTCCTGCTAATCCATCAATGTCATCAGCAAAACGTAAGTTGGTGATCTTTCTGCCACAGATGCTGATTGATCCTTCGTGGTCTGCTAGGGCATCAGTCATTATCCTTTCGAGGAAGAGGTTGAAGAGTGTGGGGAGAGTAGACAGCCCTGTCTGACTCCGACCGTTGTCCTGAACCATTCGCCTGTGGTACCATTGAACAGGACTGCGCTGGTCGCTCTGTCATAGAGATGTTCGACGACTTTGATGATCTTGGAGCTGATGTTGTAGCTTCTCATTGTGGCCCACAGCGCAGCATGCCAGACTCTGTCAAATGCTTTCTTAAAGTCTATAAAGACATGGTACAGATCTTGTTGGTGTTGTAGATGTTTCTCACACAGGACTCTCAGATTGAAGATCTGTTCGGTGGTGCTCCTACCTGGTCTGAAACCTGCCTGCTCTTCAGCAATGATTTTCTCTGCCTGAGGTTTTAATCTGTTCAGCAGTACTTTCAGCATGACCTTGCTGGGATGGCTGATGAGGCTGATCGTGCGGTAGTTCTGGCACATTTGCAGGTTTCCTTTCTTGGGCAATGTAATCACTAGGGACTGTGTCCACGGGGTTGGCCAATCTCCCGTCTGCCAGATCTTATTGCAGATCTTTGTGAGTGCATCGATCATTGCGTCGCCTCCTGCCTGGATGAGTTCCCCTGGAATGTTGTCAACCCCAGCTGACTTCCCTTTCTTGAGGGACTTAACCGCTGTCTCCACCTCTTCTCGAAGAATTGAGTAGTTGTCCTCCTCGGTAGTCTGAGGACAGTTCAGTACTTTAGGATCTCCTTTGGTGTCATAGTTGTACAGCTCAGAGCAGTACTCAGTCCAGCGTTTCATGATTTCGCGTTCTTCTGTGAGACAAATCCCGCTCTTGTCTTGTATGGTGTTGACCCGCCCTTGTTTGGTCGCTGTAAGGTCTTTGACTATCTGGTATGCTTTCTTGGTGTTATTCTTCTGGAGGTTCTCCTCAACTGCATCACATTGCTGTTTGATCCACTCCTCCTTGGCACTCTTCATGGCCTTCTTGACCCTGTTGTTGGCCTCTCTGTACTTACTTGCTCCATCTGCTGTACCCTTCTTTTTCTTCAGTTCCCTTCTCTCATCGCACATGTTCAAAATTTCTGCAGTGACCCATGGTTTCTTTGTTGGGTGGTGTTTTCCTAATAACTGCCCGGCTGTCTCTATCACTGCCTCATTGAAGATGTTGGTCACTGTGTCGAGGCCCTCTTCGTCACCCAGAACCAAAAGCGGTGCAAACTTCCCTCCAATCATCGCTTTGAAGGACTTATCAACCTTAGTGTCTTTCAACCTTTCAAGGTCAAATCTAAGCCTGGTACCTTTCTGCTTGCTGATTTATTTTAGACTCAGGCGGAAGTTCATCATCAGCAAGTCGTGGTAGCTTCCAATGTCTGCTCCTGGAAAGCTTCGTGTCTTTGCGATGTTAATGTTGAACTTGAAGCGCTTCATTACTAAGATGTAGTCAATTTGACTGTGGTGCTGTCCATTTGGGTGGTGCCAGGTCCACCGTCGGGACGTCTTGTGCGGGTCAAGAGTGTTTGCCAGTATAAGGTCGTTGTAGCTGGCGAACTCCAGGAGTCTCAGGCCTCTGTCGTTGGTATCTGTGTTGCTGTACTGTCCACAAACGTCATGCCAATCGTTCTTTGCGTCGCTTCCCACTTTGGCATTCCAGTCTCCCTGCACGACCAGGATTTTTTTTTGTACTTGATCCAGCACCTCTTGCAGCTCGTTGTAAAATGCCTCTATTTCCTCATCTGAGTATCTGTGGTTGGAGCGTACACCTGCACGATGGTGATGTTGAATGGCTTTGCTCTAAGTCGAATGGTGATGCTCCGACTCGAGACTGGTCGGCAGCCCTTAACACAATATGTTATTCCTTTGTGGACAAGAAATCCTGCTCCATGTTCATGTCTGTCGTTTCTATCGCTGTAAAACAGAGTATGCCCTTCATGGGTTGACGTTTCCCCGAAGTTCGCTCATCTCACCTCACAATGTTCCATCGGTACCTTGCCATCTCATGCGTAAGCTCTTCTATTTTCCCTTCTGCATGCAGCGTTCTGATGTTCCATGTGCCTGTTGCAAAATTTTCTCTTTCTCTGATCTTGTCTCTCTTGGCATCAGTAACACATTTATCACCTCCGTCCTGATGTGCAACGGTGGGCGCGGTCCTTGGTGACCCGGGCGACGTCCGAGCCGGTATGGAGTGAGTGGTTGTCTTTGTCATCATGTGGTGTGTCTGGGGCTGATACAGCTTGGCGGAGCCCATCCCTCTCCAAGCCCGACCACAGCCGAGGTCCTCGTACGATACATTGCACTACACTTAAAAAACAACAAATTCCTGGCCTCCTTGTTCTCGTGGATTTTGAAAAAACTTTCGATACTATATCAAGAAACTTTATTTTAGACTGTCTAAAAATGTTTGGATTTGGACAGTCATTCATGAGTTGGATTGAAACGCTCAGCAATAATTCATCTGCTCGGGTGTTGCAGAATGGCTACCTGACCAAGTCCATATCTATGTCCAGAGGCTGTAGACAAGGTGATCCAATCGCAAGTTTTCTCTTTCTCGTTGGTGCTCAAATTCTGAATACCCACTGTCATAAAAACGAACAAATCCGGGGAATAACAATTAATGGAACTAAGCATAAGATAGCCCAGTATGCAGATGATACAGAATTTTTCCTCGACGGTAGTGAAGGATCACTAAAAGCAACACTAGAAACATTGAAATTCTTTGAAACCATATCAGGGTTTAAAGTAAACATTGAGAAAACAAGATTGGTGTGGTTTGGATCTCTGAGTAATTCCAAAACGCAAATATGCACAGACTACAATTTAGATTGAAATCAATGTACCTTTAAAGTTCTTGGAATCACATTCTCCGCCAGCATGTCGGATATCCCTAAATTAAACTATGAAGTAGGAAACGTAACGAATATGCTCAAAGCATTGAGAGGAAGAAACCTCACACTTATCAGAAAAGTCAAATTCATAAAGACACTAGCACTCTCTAAATTGACTTATTATCTGATAAACATTCCTCGTCCCCCAGACAATATAATAAAGGAAATCAGCAAAACATGCTTCCAGTTTCTCTGGAACGGTAAACCTAGAAAATAAAGAGAGATATAATGATAAAAGAATGCAGTGAGGGAGGATTGGGAATGGTATATGTAGATAGCTTTGACAAAGCTCTAAAATTGACTTGCATGAGACGTTTACTGCATGATAACTTCACACGCAACAATATATCTTTACGGACCATAAATGTGAAATCTTACTGAAGACAGGAGGCTGCATCGACCCTGAAACCATCGCAGGACTGAATCCATTTTGGAAAGAAGTTTTCATCCATTGGAATGAGATATTAACAAAATTTGATCAACCATGAACGGCGGAACAGGTCCTCTCTCAATCTTTGTTGAACAATCCTTCCCTGAAAGATAAGTACTTGTTCAACATTGAGTGGTACCACGCCGGCATAAATTCAGTCAGAGATATCGTCAATGTGAAAGGTCAACCAAAATTATTTTCTGAAATAATGTCGCAATACCAGATTAATGGTAACATAATAGTGCATAACATCCCGGGGGGATGGAAAGATATCCTCACACGTAACTGTAATCAATCTATGCTAAATATTCCCAGTTCTCCTCCAATTAAGGAAAACCAAAGCAAAGAGAGGCATTATTTTTTGTATGACGATCTAACAAAAAATAATTATTTACCTGCAGGACATGAAAAATGGTCAAGATATCTGTCCGACTACAACCTTCCATGGAAGAAGTATCGCACACTAAATAAATGGGCCAACCCAGACACGCGGACAAGATCATTTCAGTTCAAGCTTTTACATAGAATCCTACCTACCAATGTATTTCTAAAAGCAATACGACTATCAAACGACGACAGGTGCAGCATGTGTAGAAATAAACGAGAGACATTAGAAATTGTTTTTCTCAGTTGTCCATTGTTTGTTGGCATCCGTCAGTCTCAAGAGACCATGGAGAATGAGCCAGGTTTGGTCAGTCCGGGGTTAAGCGGCAGCGCACTCTGTGGCTGTAGAGCCCGATCCTTGAGCGGCATGCTCTGTTGCATTTGTCACAATTGAAGTCCCAAGTAAAGTCCTGGCGTGGCTCTATAGATGCCGACGCTATCCTCTGTCGTCTGCGTTCTCTCTTCTCCTCTCACTGCTCCTGTCTCCTCTTCTCGCTGATCTGGATGCCAGTCTTGACGACGTGTCTCCAGCTGCTGCGGTCAGCGGCCAACGTTTCCCAGCCTGCTGGGTTGATGCCTCCTGCCTTCATGTCGCGTTTACAGACGTCCTTGTAGCGGAGGAGAGGCCTTCCTGCAGGTCTGGATCCCGTGGTGAGCTCGCAGTACAGCACATCTTTGGGTATACGGCCGTCGTCCATCCTGCTGACGTGACCCAGCCATCTCAGTCGTCTCTGGCTGAGCATGGCGAACATGCTGGGCAAACCTGCCTGCGAGAGAACGTCCTTGTTGAGGATGCGGTTCTGCCAGCTGATGCCCAGGATCCTTCTGAGGCAGCGCATATGAAAGTGTTGAGCCGGCGTTCTTGGCGGGAATACAGGGTCCACGCTTCGCTTCTGTAAAGGAGCGTGATGAGAACGCAGGCCTGGTAGACTTTCATATTGGTGTTGGTTGTCACCATGGAGTTGTCCCAGACACGCTTTCCGAGGCGGGCCAGTGATGTTGCGGCTTTGCCAATGCGCTTGTTTAGTTCGGCGTCCAGAGACAAGTTGCTGGAGATGGTGGAGCCCAGGTATGTAAACTCCTCCACCACCACAAGGGTGTTGTCGCCGATGGAGATGATGGGAGCGGTACTGACATCCTGACACATGACTTCGGTCTTCTTGATGCTGATGGTCAGAGCAAATTCTTTGCATGCCTGGGCGAAACAGTTGATGAGACGCTGCAGCGCTTCCTCTGTGTGTGCAGTCAGGGCAGCATCATCAGCAAACAACAACTCTCTGATCAGGACCCTTTGCATCTTAGTCTTTGCACGGAGGCGGGCTAGGGTGAAGAGACCTCCATCAATTCTGGTATGGATGTACACACCATCCTCAGACTGTCTGAAGGCGTAGGACAGTAGCAAGGAGAAGAAGATACCGAAGAGGGTAGGAGCAAGTGCACAGTCAGTTGTCCATTTACCAAGATTCTCTGGGACAATATTGAATTGTTTATATCTCAAAAACTAGACCAGGTTGACCACTTCCGAAAAATTATTTGGAGCTTTGCAGGAAAGTAAAGCAGTAAATCACATATTAACCCTAACTAGAAAACATATTTATTATTGTAAGCAGAAGGAGGAAAAACCAAATATTCAAGATTTGATCAGATACATAATAGAAAAATATAGCGCAAAAATCGGCCAGACCCTTGAGCATTTTAAGACCAAATGGAACAATTGTATTTAATGAATTAATATACTGCACATTACAGTACATTGACTTGTATTGGAAATGCCACTCGACACAATTCGGCGCTGTGAAATCTCCATCACTCCATCTCGACCAGCACTCCTAACATTCCTTCTTCACCATCAGATGCCCTTACATTTCTTATTATGCATACCCTTCATACACACCCCTTCTCCCCCTCCTCTCTCTCTCTCTCTCTCTCTCTCTCTCTCTCTCTCTCTCTCTCTCTCTCTCTCTCACTCTTTCTCTCTTAACAACTTATAATACATCTCCTTCTCTTTCGTTCTTTTTTTGGTTAGAAGGAGATAAACCCCCTATTAATATATATATATATATATATATGTAACCCACCCCTTCCCATCCACCCCGGACTACGCAGTAGACTTTCACCTTTGCTGTTCTTTTATATATATATATATATATATATATATATATATATATATATATATATATATATATATATATATATATATATATATATTGTCTAGGAACGAATTTATGACAGTACTGGGATGATGATGATTGATGCTGATGATTGATGTTGATGACTGATCCTGATGATTGATGTTGATGATTGATGTTGATGATTGATGTTGAAGATTGATTTTGATGATTGATAATGATGAGAACCACTATGTATGCCTCCACCCCCCACCCACCCCTCTGTTTCTTTCTTTCTGTAAAAAAAAATTAATTAATAATTTGTGTAATATTTGTATCGAGCAGTACATTTTTATGTGCTATGCACATGAAAATGCACATTGACGTGCATTCTCTGGCATAATGTGTTAATGATTTGTAATATGTCCTATGACTACGACCAAACCATTTCTACTTATGTGTTGGTAATGAACAAGGGTATGTCTGTCTGTCTGCAGACTGCAATTCTGGCCATCAAAGCAAAATACAAAGTTACTACAGGGAAGTATCCAAACAAAACTCGAACCACTTCACTCCCCATCCCTATTCCCAAAACAATATCATGTACATGTCCAAGCTACCTTTAATGAAGAACTGTCTTTCTCTAGGCGCCGAAACTGATCAGTCTGCACCACACCACGTACCCCGAAGCTCACTTGGAGAGTAAGAGAAGGAGGTTAGGAAGGAGGAAAGTTCCGAGACAGAGTGACCTTACTCTTGATGTGAATGCATTGCCTCCCACAAGCGTACCATCGGCAACCCATCACTCCCCTAGTACATCCACTTCCATCCCCAACCCTCCTACCTCCCAGGGAAATCCCTACCTTCAACTTTCAGCACCACCACTCTATGTCCAATCCAGGATCCCTCCTGTGGCCAAGACACAACAACGCATGTTTGCTTCTCTCTCCTCTTTCTGCTTTAGATAGCCAACTTCCCCTAATCACCGGGGCCATTGCGCCATCTCCAAGCCATCGCGCTCCCTGTCTCGAAAGAAGGACACGTGAGCGATGCTGAGCGCACGCTAATGAAGGAAGGAGGTGCGAAGGAAAACAAACAGGTGGAGCCCGAGAAGAGGCGCACGCGATCCAACACAAACTTCCCGCCTTCCGCCGCGATCTCTTCGCCGCCCCAGGGTGCACTGCTAACAAGGGAGAACGGGAGGATCCCCTATCTGTCAGAGCTTCTCAAGGACGCCTGCAAGCTATCCTGCAGCTTGCACGGCTCCAGGCAGGGGAAAACGAGCGGTTTGGCTAGGAACCCTACCGTCCGACTCCAAATGGCATTATGCAGATTGGACAGAAGAGATGAACTCTAGACTCAGTGGGGCTTTGCGCAGTAAGGGAAAGACAGTAAGACTTTTTAGCTGCACTTTCCACCACCACTGGATCCTTGTTGCCTTCGCAGATGCAGTGTATGACGTGGAAAAATAGAAAATATTGGTTGGAGACTTTCTGTTGACCTTCAGGCGCAACTGAGTAGATCTCTTACTGCAGAAATGTTCATGTCATTCTCATGCAGAGATATATTTCTTATCAGAAATGAAGAGGGGTGCGTCCTCTAAGGCGTCTGTCTTCCGTGCATCGATTCTAGTAAGTTTGCTGTACTGCAGATGTGGAGAGAGCAATGTCTCTTTTTGAGTCTTTGCATCAGACCCTAAATGAAAAACAAAGGTACATATCATGGCGTACACTTTTTTATGTACTCCATGATGAACCTCTTTTACATTGTCCATGTTGAACTGCTGCGCCAGGACAATGTTCGAGCACGTTGTCATGCACGCGTCACAGTAATAAAGTGCATGATTTTTCTTAAGTATTGCTTCTGGGCAAATGCCAGACCTCCAAGAGAAATAGATGGCAATCGACTTCAACTCTCTTTAAACGACAAAAAAAAACAACAGAAAAATACTTGAAAGAATTCTGTGTAGACTGGGTTCCGAAAAATATTAGCCGCTTTTCACTCTCTGCATCAACCCGAAAGTGACAATCATCACGCTCGCTTGAATAGGGAAAATATCACTACAACTAATTATTCAAATTCCTAAGGGAAATATCGACCGTTTCTATCACACCAAATGCACAGGTGGAAAATGCGAAGCCAGTGCAGTCAAACCTCAAGAGTGACAGTCACCTGCGCGACACGCAGGCCTCAGTGGCTCCTTGAGGAATGCTTTAAAAAAACATTAATCAGCTAGTTGTCAGGAGAAGCAAGGGAAGCTGTATGTCGCCAGCCCGATGATGGGTTTCAACGGATAAACGACTACCAATGGGATTTTTAAAGAAAAAGGTTAACTCTTTGGTGCCTTCGGGTTCTGTGGGAACGTACGATGAGGAAGAAAGGGGGTCCTTTTGGGGGAAAATGCGCGACCCACACTTGATGGAAGGCGCAATGCACCACCAAAGACCTTCGCCAGCACGTCTGCGGTGGTTCAACAACCTGCAACCCTTAGCTGGCTGCCCAATCAATACTGCAAAACTCTCTCCCCGTTAGGGTTTTGTTCCGGGATTCAAAAAGGGTAAGCTTTCCTTCCTAGAGCCCGGCAAAATCCAGTAAAATGCAGTCACATTACGTGCACTTTACTCGCTCTACTTCAGCGCTGCAATGAATGCCTGAAGCGCTGAAGGATCTCCGGGGATTTTTTCCTCTCCCGTGTCACGTGCGCGATGTAGGAAGAGAATAAGATGACGTTGTCTTGCCAGACCCCTTCACGGAGCTCTTCAGACCCTTGTCGGTGTGCTCGTGGGGTCGAAGTAGGTACAGCGTTCAGCGCCGTAGGGATCCAGGTATTGTTTTCTCTACAGGTCTGCAGGGGGGTACTATATAGAATGAGAAAAACTGCTCCGCCTTTATGTAGATGAATAAATAGTTCACAGCCTGGCGCCAACAAGACGCCGCGTGGAACGACGATTGAATAAGCGTCAAGCTGATTCAGTCCTATTATAACTTTATGTTGTGGAGAATAAGTACATAGATACATATAGACCAAAAGGTATAGGTTAGATAACATTTCACAACTGGAATGAGTCTTTTTTCCTCATAGGCTATGAATGTAGACTAGTGATATAATTTTTAATACCATGGTCTGGATTAGCCGGAACGCAATTACGAATCTCACTGCAAAACAAGAAACATTATTGGAAGCCCTCAGAGAGTACATTTTTGCATTCCTGAAATGGCTCGGTTTGACTAAATCGTATAGTATGCATCCCTTGTAGGACGAGACGTTTCATTAAGCATTAAGGATTTTGCCACTAATCATGCGCCCCCCCATGGAGAAAACAAACGAGGAATGCATAGCTCAGCGGCTCTAATACAGAGCAGGCACGTTTTGACGGTAATGCGAACCTGCATGTTTGCAGTAGGCCTCGATCAAATTCGGTCTCCTGCTGAGAGAAGACGCCCAAAGAGGAGCGAGGGCAAACGAGAGGTGAATGTACTGATCAAGGTGAGCTGCGCAACACCCGATGGTCTGTCTGAGAATGAGCCTCCCGTGAGTTGCGGACAGGAATAGACCCACAGCGTCCCCCAGTGCAAAGGGGTGACATAACTAAGGAAGTCGACGGTGGACATGCTCTTTGTGTAACCATTTCCAGCGGTTTTCGTGCTCAGTGGCCTTACGTCGTACTTATCCTGAAAACTGGTAAGCCGTAAAATCCCAGTCATCAACATCAACTCTGAGAATAAGACGATAGGTGCAAGGAGGGATTTCATATCTGAACTTAACGGTTTTCAACTCTATACTTACCAAATCTTTATTCGCCAACGCTGTTTTAAAGACATCTTGCATTTTAGCTGTGCAGAGAAATACTCGTGTGTGTGTGCATGTGATATCGTGCGTGTACAAGTGCAATTCTGTCCATTTGTTGTCTATGTGTTGTTGTGGTTTTTTACTGATTGTGCCGCTTTCTTCCTTTCTTCCTTCCTTCCTAGCTCTTTTGGCTGCTTGTTTCCCTCCTTTACTAGCTCGGTCGTTTGGTCAATTGGGGTGTAATTCATGAACGTGGACTTTCAGCGTAGTCTTAGATTAGTCTTAGACTACTGCCGCTGGTCTCGGACCACTGTCGTATTCTACAATTCATGAACGTGGACTGTCGTAGTCTACAATTTATGGACGTAGACTTTGGTTCAATCTCGGACTGAACTGCTGACTACGCTGGTCCAAGGATTTGTTGGACTACACACCAAAGTCTGAGACCGCCGTGACATTAAATGGCCGACCTGTCTACGGTTCGCACAGAAAAAGCTGTATTTTGGAACACTAAAAACCCATCCAAAGAATATGTAAGCCATGAACAGCATTAAATTATCAAAGCTGTATGTTGATTGCATCAATAGGTCGGGAAACAGCTTACATTTTACAATTGGAAATGCAGGTCGCCGAGCATCTCAAGCTTCGAGCACTTCTATTTATAGCTGACGCGCGGACCTCAGCGACACCAGTAAACATTGTTGTCCTCGAACCTGCCTGCTGCTGTTGAAATTGGGTACAGTGCTAGTGTTGTCTGATGCTATGAAAACGATACATTAAAATTGCATCTGTGTTATGAAAACACTGCTCAGATTAAATTGCTTTATTTTTGGTAACTGAGAAAATGTGTGACGATCGCCAGGGTTTCACGAGTTTGGTGGGAAAAGTGCGAGCTGAGGCTGATCGAGTGAGTGTGTGTGTGTGTGTGTGTGTGTGTGTGTGTGTGTGTGTGTGTGTGTGTGTGTGTGTGTGTGTGTGTGTGTCACTGTGTGTGTATATTTTTCCTCATCAAGACATATTTTTGTTCCATCCCTTCCTTACTGAATTTCAATGGTTCTCACTTGGAAATCTGCCATATTGTAAAACGTGATCTTCTGCTCGTTTGCCTCTTGCTGATGAACTTAATAAACGGTCACACACACACACACACACACACACACACACACACACACACACTCGAGCCAGCCTCAGCTCGCATTTCATTTGTCACCTCCTCCCACGCTGTCCGTCTTCTTTTGTTTGCTTGGGCTGTGTGTATGCTGCTGTTAATCTATCCGTATCTTGCTGACACCGCTTTTATGATAGCTACCGATTCCCGCTCCGTGAAATCGGGGCTTTTCTTCGAGGTTTTGCTACCGACCGTGGCTGACATTTTTGACGGGAAGTTTGAAGCGGTACGCTATGCGCTTGCGCACTGGGCGGAATCCCCGGGAATTCCACCTCATTCTAAAAATAAACCATAGACTAGGTCAATCAGTCCCAGCCTTTCAAGTCAACACCCGGTCTGGGTTCGTGAATCGTAGACTCGCTTAGTCCCAGACTAGTCCCAGACTATGCGGTGGTCTGGGACTAGTCTGGGACTCAAAAGTCCAATACCAGTGCTCTCGAAAGTCCACGTTCATGAATTACACCCTTGATGTCTGATTGATTGTTCATTCCTTCGTTTGTATGTTAACCAAAGTTTCAGATATTAATATTCTTGCCCTAAAAGAAGCCAATGATATATCTTGACTCCACCGTTTGCGCTAGATTGGAATG
>JAWQFJ010017382.1:65000-75000 GCA_034096865.1 Theodoxus fluviatilis
CCTGCCACGGTGGATTTTCACTCATCCATAAGCATTACGGGTTGTCAAAGTGCAACAAGTCGAACAATATAAATACAAAGGCATATCAGTTTTAAGATTAGGTAACTCTGTAAAACAATGTGATGACCTCGAATTCTCGACATTATAAACTTGTTCATTAGCAGCCAGGGAAACAAAAAAGTTCATCTTCTTGTCTGTCAAGACCATGGTCTCGTAAACCAATCAATAAAGTTCAAGAGACGTCCAAGACTCCAATTGCGAAGAATAATTATATACATGTATGTATATGGGTATTTGTTTTACATCTGGCAGTGTAGCACTGTGACGAAAGAACGCCTCGTCTTGAGAATGGTGATAAACTTGTCAAGTAGAGAGAGAGAGAGAGAGAGAGAGAGAGGTGATGGTTGAAAATACACATATCACGAAGCGAGTACAACTGTAGCGTAAACGTTCATAATCACTAATCGTAATTTCTTATATGCAAGCAAGGTCTTGCGCCCTGGCGAACGTTGGTGCTGAACAGAATAAAACCGTTGCCACGCGTCAGGAGTGAATAAAAATAGCAAAGCACGAAAGTCTAAACTATGTAATCGACCGTTTTATTTCATACAAGGCACCTCTTCCCTGTCATTTTCAACGCTCACAATGAAAGCGTGCTTCATGACGTCCTTGCAAACGAACATTACGCGTGGGCTTGAACAGGTTTTGTCCGTTCGTATGTCACTAGCTCTTAACAGTTCGGACCATGACAATCACAGCTGTAATTTTAGAGGAGCAACCTTTACTTCACGTTCACTTTCGGTGGAAAAAAGGTCATCAAGAGCTCGCCAACAACATTATGAAACAGCTGCCTCCACAGTCTGTATGACGTGATGCAGTACGAACACGTGAATCAGATTTCTGTCGCATCGTCGATCACGTGTTTTCAAAGCGGATCAGGAATTTGGTTAAATTTGCATGTTATACTTCAATGCGATCACGCTCGAAAACCTCAAGACGGTCAGAAAGATTGTGACAGAATTGAATGGATGTTTGATTTGGGGGGAGGGAGGGACGGGAGGGGAGGAGAGGGGGGGGAAGGAGGGGAGGGGAAGGAGGGGAGGGAGGAGAGGAAGGGGAGGGGTGGGAGGAGAGGAAGGGAGGGTAGGGGAGGAAAAGGGAGGGAGGGGAGGGAGGGGAGGAAGGGGAGGGAGGGGAGGGAGGGGAGGGAGGGGAGGGAAGGGAGGGAGGGGAGGGAGGGGAGGAAGGGGAGGGAGGGGAGGGAGGGGAGGAAGGGGAGGGAGGGGATGGGAAGGGGGGCTGCGGTGGGGGAACAAATGGCAAAGAAGATTGCATGACGAAGACCATTTTTACGTCCAGTTTATTCGCAGCGGAGTAGCGAATGTACCGGTCAAGTCGTCATGGTCTTGATACACGAGACTGCATATTGATAATGCTCGTACCCTGAGGCTTGAAACTGTCGTTACAAAGCAGTCCCATTCTATCATAGATATATTTGGCATTCAGAGAGCCTGCAGTGTCCGGCTGAGAGACCACGCGAGCAAATGGACAAAGCTTTTTCTGTCCAACCTTTTTTGCTTAACTGATTTTCTCTCTTGGTCAGGTGGAGAAAGTTTCAAAGGGAGCAGCAGGAAGACAGCGTTGCACGGACGTCTCTTGCATCGTCCATTGACCCAGGCCGTCTTAATGCCTTTGTTCTGTCAGACGATCTTCTCGTCAAAAAGAGTCTGTGATCAATGCTTTCTTTAGCGTGCTATTTGGTTTATTGATGCTTGAAAACTGACGTTCAGATTGTGGGTGGTATGTTGCCTTATCAAACCGATCCCTTTTCTTGCCCAGGCAACTTGCCCAGCCTTCTATTGTAGAGACAAACACCCAAACAAGCAGTCTGCTTTGGTGAAACAAAAACTGAGAACTGCAATCTTGTGCACCTCTATACTTCATGTAGAAAGCGCAATAAAGTCTAAGGGGTTTAATAATTGCTTTTATTTGAATGTGTGTTTTATTGCTATTCACACTAAAGCCTTCTGTAACTGAACCATTTCCTCGGCACTTTATTGGCACCTGGCGGAAGAAAAAGAGAACATCTAGGGCATACGGATAGTCTCCACACCAAGGGGAGCTCTCCAACATTCCGATGATCCCCTGCTGCTTCAAAGGTTAATCATGCTGTAGTATAGAGTATCTATCATCAGCATCATCGCCAGAGACTCCTAAGCCAAGTGTAAGCAATGAGAGTCAAGCTCCTTGCTCAACGAGGTAACTATTAAGATTCGCGCTGCAGCGAACTCCGTTCCCATTAGCTGGGAAGCAATTACGAAGTGAATACTTTGACCACTTCACATCATCCTGAAATAGTGATCCCGAAAAAGCCGGAAAATGGAAAGATGCTGGACCATGACCAACACGGCAATGATGATGGCTCACCAGTATGAAGGATACTTCTCCTTGGCGCCTTCGCTTGGATCCTGTGACTGCATGAACTGTGCACAGATGGAGGGAAAAACAAGCGCAGAATGTTGCACCGAAAAGATGCTGCACTTCTCTTTCAATCCTGGAAGATTTCGCTGTCTGGAGAGTGTCACTTTTTCTCATTTCAAAAGAATGGTAATTGCACATTTTCTTCAGAGCAGAATGCCAGGAACGGTAATGGTCGACAGATGGCTTCCTGAGGCTAACTAAAATAAGAGATGATGTGAATTTTTTACATTTCTGCCTACGCTAATAAACCTGAACATCTCCTATTCCCCTATTACGATACTTATCACCATCATGCAGCTGAAATAATGAGCGAGAAAAATGCATCTTGCAAAAACGACTGCAGTTATAAAAATATGCAGTGCATAAGAAGCGCATGCTCATGTTGGTCTTTTTCGAGAGCTGGAATGTGTGTTTGTCGAAATCATCTGTGACAATTATCGCGAAGATCCAAAGAAATGAAATATGAGCACGACGAGCATATATACTGCTATATCTTGCACGGTACTTCGAAAGTAGTAGGAAAAAATTCGGCAGAACTATATCGCAATACCAACGTTACTCTCTAAGCTTTCGTTGTGGATACGAGCACATCCACAATATGTCTCAACAGACGGCTAGATAAATATGCGACTAACCACTAGGACAGTATTCTCTAAGCTAAAGACTCGACCGGTCATCGATCTGCTGTCTACAATTTGTCACCCATTGTCCAGCTTTGCCAGATGCTAGCGGTGCTCTTTCGTTGACCTTTTTGACCTGTGGTCATCGTTTCTCTCCAGGTCGATAGTCGACTAATCGAACGGCATAGGACACTCTCTTCAAGCCCAGAGCGCCACTTACTTGCTCGCATTAGCGGTCCATTAGTCTTGCCGATGGACTTGACCGTCCTCTGGCGGGAATAACATCTGCCTTCGAGCGGATCAGGAAAGGATGGGACTAGGAGAAAATGTACAAGAGCTACGGACACAAGCTTTCATAACCACGTGATAGCAAAAAGACGATCAGTTGATATAGGCTTTCATCAACGAAATAATTATTTCAGACATATTTATGGGATTTTAATTTGATGAAGTAGTGGAAATATCCGTTCTCTTATGTCGAGGTGGCTTTTTTCAGGAGCAGATTTTCATGAGTTGACGTATTCGATGTTAAGTTCTATTCCCCTCGTGTACATGATTTTGTCTTTGTTGGAATACATCTCAAAGAAAATGTACAAATCGTACAAAAGGTTTCGTGGTGAGAAAATCTACATTTCTACTTTCTCTCCTGGATCAATGATTTTTGGAATGACCTTGTTTCCTCTATTTCCATGACCATTTTAGCTGCCGTGTTTCCATGCTTTTGAAAGCAAGGAGAAAACTCAATAATTTGGGCGAACATTTGGCCAAGACATAAACAACCAATGTTGAATCACCTCGAGTGCCCCGTGATTGCATTCAGCGTCACGCTCCTGCAATTTCAGCGCTTTTTTTGCTTCATAGCAATTGCTGGTAAAACTAAGTGGGAGGGGGTGGGGTGGGGGGTTGGGGGGTGGGTGGGGGGTTGGGGGATGAGGGGTTGGGGGTGGGTGGAGAGAGATAGTTGAGCTGCACTGAAATGAACTTTACTGTGCAGGCCATCGACCCTTTGCAAATAATTATGAACGTGACTTCGAGCATATCTGATACATCACTTGTGGCTTGTTTTGTGATATTCAACCACGTTATTATGGTAATGTAATATAATGGCTTACATAAAGATATAGTTACAAGTAACAGGAGGGAGAGAGAAAGAGAGAAAAGTGAGGGAGAGAGAGAGTGAGTGAGAGTGAGAGAGAGAGAGAGAGAAAGAGAGAGAGAGAAAAAAAAAGAGAAAGAGAAAGAGAAGAGAGAGAGAGAAAGAGAGAGAGAGAGAGACAGAAACAGAGACATATAGAGAGAGAGACAGACAGACACAGAGAGGACAGAGACAGACAGGGAGAGAGATAGACACAACGAGAGAGAGAGAGAGAGAGAGAGTTACACACTTTGTGTTTATATTTAACATGGTAAGTATCTACGAATCTGCACAGAACCGACGTCCCTCTTCGAAAACGAAATTCTACCTGTGTGCAAAATGGTTCAAACAAACAAACTTATAATCGACAATATCTCTAATTGAATGACAGCATTCAACAAACCAGAGCTGTTTTTGTACATATCTAGAAATGACTTCTCCTTTCCTCTGTATGTGTATTGATACCACCAGCTCTGCTGGGGGACACGTACTCCCTTCGGTAAATTACCTTCAGCTCTTTTTTCTATCCCGCGCTCAAACTAACTGTCGAGAAACTTTTCACCACAGGCAGGGTGAGTGATGTCAACTTTCACTTCAAATGACTTGCCTGACACCAAAGCCGTACTCGCAAAGCTTCCTCGATGCTGCACAGTAACGGGTTTTTTTAAGTGCGGGAAGTTGGGTTTGAATTACAAATCCCGTCGGAAAGAGGGGCTTTTTTCACCCGACACCGGTTCACGTCATCTGACGTCATTGGAACAAGACTGCTTGTTCCCGCCATGCGTGCCTACGTGACAGACACATCGTGCCCAATGGTGGCCTCCAGAACTTTACCCTTTTGATGTGGGCAACAGGGTGATTGGCTCGGGAACTGGGATGTCGGGAAAAGAGTTTTGAAGTGAGCGGTGCGCTGATTGTATAATCGGATGCCACCTGCTCGCTGGCAACCAAAATGGGATCGCTCCGCTTCGACCGAACGGCCGGGTGCAATCAGCATGGCCAGATCGTCACGTAACATTCTGTACAACTCACGCACTGATAGTTTTTTTTCAACGTCAATGTGTTCGTGATGACGTTGAAAAGAAGTTCGGTTTTGTCACCGCCCCTAGTGCTGAAAGGTTGTTTCGTACCAAGGTGTCCAGTTCCAGACAAAATCAGCACGAGTGGCATGAAAGCTGCAGAACGCTTTTTTTAAGGGTACTTTTGTGTGTGCATGCGTAAGTGTGTGTGTGCGTGCGTGTATGTGTGTGTGCGCGCGTGCGTGCGTGCGTGCGTGTGTGCACGCGCGTGCGTGCGTGTGTGTTGTGTGTGTGCGTGCTTGCATGCACGCGCGCGTGTGTTTGTGTGTGTGTGTGTGTGTGTGTGTGTGTGCGCGCGTGCGCACATAAGCGTGTGTGTGTGTGTGTGTGTGCGAGCGCGTGCTTGCGCACGTAAGTGTGTGTATGTGTGTCTTTGTGTGACAGAGAGAGAGAGAGAGAGAGAGAGAGAGAGAGAGAGAGAGAGAGAGAGAGACAGAGAGAGAGAGAGAGACAGAGAGAGAGAGAGCGCATTTTCATTTTACCCATTGTCAACCTGCAGGGAATTCAAGTCCTTCAATGATGAAGACGCCTGCTGTACAAGTAATGAGAGTCAATCCTATTACATTATGTAAGCCTGGGGCAACTAAGACAGGCCAAGCCTGTGTGTGTGAAACAGTGGAAGCAAAGTGAAAAGCAAACATTCATGGAAACGGAGTTTAACTTGTCCATATTCCAACCAGTACCACTCATTTGAATAACTTCCCCTGTCCCTCTATTTTGAAATGCACCGTACTTTGTCATTTTGCACGCACTGGCAATGTTGTAAAAATCGCATCGCAGTTATCACCTTCTAAGTAACACAAACTATTTTTCTGAAATGAAGGTATTCTAGATGTGGAACAGATTTAAAGTAGGATGATATTCTTGATGAAAAGTTCTTTATCCAAATATGCTTTAATAAGTCTGTTGGCTCACGCTAGGGTTTTGACTAATTTGATTTTCAAACGAACAGGCACACTTGCATGTTCATATTCCTCGACTCACAACTTTGAAACAGAACACTGGCTCAACATTCCCATACCGACGGACGTCAATGAAAAATAGGGATGTCTTCACTTGATACCGCCAAACAAAGAACCTACTCTTTCTGTCGATCCATCATTCACAACAATGGCAGACAAACTTGATAAGATCAGTCCAGCCAATCCATAAATGTTTTAAAGAGGTTGTTGTCGTGGATGACATCGAGACTTTCTTTGATTAAATGAAGAAAGCAAAAAAGACAAGTCAATAAGCGGCGCATGCAGTCATTCATCGAATCTGCTCCAGCTCTCTAGAACAGCCCCAGTGGATCCTCCATATTTCGAGACACCTTTCCAAAGGCGAGAAAGAGAACTTGGGTCGATTCCTTGAGCAAAAGAAATGGCCGCGGTGGAGAAGGTTTGCCCGATCCGTCCGGATTGACCCAACTAAATCAATCTCCAGTCTGTCCTCTCCTCAACGGCACAAAGGAATCCGTCCGAAAACTCAATACTCAAAGGATTTAGTGCGCTCGGCACGATCGACTTATCCTAAATATAGATGATAAAAACTTATTACTCCCTAATCTGAGGGTTCTGTCGGATCTGTGCCGGATCGAAGTACCTTCTGTTCTCCCGTCCACTGATAGCGAGAGTGGCCATTCACATTGGATGCGTTCAATATCCGAGATTGAAAATTTGATGTGATTGCATGTTAGGCCTTTCATTGTCGTCTGCGGTGTGCTTGGCAAATGTATGTTGTATTGATATACCTGAAGGCGCATTGGTTCTCATGTGTGGCCTTAGTCTGCATGGATTACACGTGTATCATACACTCTTTTTCTTCCAAACGTCAATGTTATGTGAAAGTTGCATTTGAGTTCAATTGAATGGAAGGAATCTTTATTTCGCCACTAGGAGAGGTGCCCCGTCATCCACCCGGATGTACTATAGTTACGACTAAATTGTTAAAACTCACACCTCAATTAATGTGCATCTCAACAACTGACCTCCCCCTCCTCCTCCCCCGACCAGCGCTCTGTGACCCGCCACCTCCCCCCCCCCCCCCCCCCCCACACACACACACACTCCCCTGGACCACCATATTCCTCTCTCCAATCCTAATTCTCTCCCTTCCTTTAATCAATCTTCACCACACACCCCTCCTCTTCCAACGACCCACCTCCCCATCTCAGCCTCATTCCTTGCCCGATTTCCCCCTCGCTGTGTCTCCTCCTCCCTCTCCCTCTTTCTTTCTCTCAACGAAATCCCGTTCCCGGCATTGTATCATCACGAGCAACACCCTCCCCCCCCCCCCCCCCAACCCCTTCTTCCCTTGCCGGTCTAAAATGATGTCACAGAAGTCAATTTGAAATAATGTTCTGGGTGACTTCTCTCTAAATAGTTCCGTATGTTAAACAAACAATTTCGCTTAACATTCATTTTAATAGTCTAAAACCAACTCTGGGACACGCTGCTTCCCAATTTGTGCTCAGATTCTCTGTAGATATTCCCGTTCTGGAGCTTTGAGGTGACACACAGACATACATTTCTCTGCGAAACGATATATACATGTAGATTAGCGGGTTACAGTGCACCTGGACGTGTCAATGGCCACAAACAGAACGGCTTGGTGGAGGACGTCAGCCTCCCCTGCTCTAAGGTCCCCCAGACGACTTTCAACGTGGATGGACTGAGTTGTGCTGAGATGAACTCGACTAAGACGTGAGTGGTACATGGTTAGCGCGCTTGACCTGTGGTCGCTTGCGGCTAGTGTGTAAGGCGTTCAACACTGTGTGGTTGTCAGCTTTGTATCCTTGAGCAAGATGCTTAACTGGCATTGCTTCTCCCCACACAGGAGTAAAACCGGGTACCTGAAAGGCAATGTTGGCAAATCGAGGTGCGATTAACCCTTGTATGCGGCCATGAGCCAGCATCGGGTTGGAACCCTCCGCAGGAAGTGGAGTTGGTGCTGGTACCTGACTGTGTGCGTCTGTCACTATGTTGTGAGGTGCCAGTGAAAGATTGATCAAGCTGCCCAATGATCAGGGGGTAAGGTGTAAAGCGGCTTGACACCCAGACATGGGTTATGAGTCGCTGTATAAAACCACGCTTTTACCCTTTTTTACGTAATGCTGTCACGAAGCCATAATTTACATCGACATGGTTTAGGTGTAATTTTTTCAATACGTTGTTTTCTTTATGGTTGTTGTCGATATTTGTCGTCAACTTCGTCATCGTCGTTGTAGTTTTTGTTGTTGTCTTTGCTTTGTAATGATTTTGTTTTGTTGTTGTTTTTATTATTTTAGAGCTTAATGTGCAGTTTGATTTCTGAGCTGCCGCGTTTCAACTAAATTCGCCTTTTATTACCTGAGTTTTCAGCATTCATGTCTTAAGTTCAAAACACACAATGCGTTCTTTCAAGTTCTTTGCTAACTGAAGAAAAAAATTGACCGTTCTTCAAACCAGACACTATCTAGATCTTCGCGCCCGGCAAGTCGTGTCGTGTGGCTGGCGTCTACCTGTCGCTTCGCTGTGCTTTGATCAGGGGGTAGGTGATCGGCCCCCAGCTGAGTCCAGACAGGTGAGAAGGTCAGGTGGGGACGGGATGGTGGGAGAGGGAGGGGGGAGGAGGGAGGGGGAAGGAGGGAGATTAGGCACGGATACAAGGGCAGGGTGGGGCAGTTAGAAACGAGTGCGTTAGCTAATTCCGCTCACTACCACCACATCCGTTAACAACTATAGTTTTTGCGTCGCATTATTTCTCACCAACCCAGAGTGATGACCAGTGCGCATGCAATATTATCAGAGTATGTCCAGAATGGATTGTGAACCAATCTCTTATTGTTTGCACCATGTCCAAAACTGCTTTCCTCTCATCTACCCGTCATTAACGCATTGCTGGCATGATGCATCTTTCTCCGAGGGCAGTAGATTTCTTGTTTTGCAGATAATTTACAACAACCAGTGCTGATTTTTGTTCCTCAGCTTTTGCCTTATACAGTTGTGAGATCACGCACTGTTCCTGCAGATTAGTAGAAAAAACAAAATGCTTCAACAATCGTACATGCAATTCGTAAGCGAAAATGTTTTACACACTCGACGAATTATTTGTACAGCTAATCAATAAATTAAAAAAGAAAGGTCTAGAGGTACAAGTACATTTGCAAAGTTTCTCCCTAATTTTCAAATGTAATGCTTTCTTGCAGTCATATTTGGCAACCTGTCACACGTTCTCTTAACTATATGAACTATTGTTTCGCGTTCTTTTCGGCAGTCTTTGGCTCTCTTCTTCACTTTTGTAGCCTGTGTTGTCTCGCTTCTAGCCATTTACTTTGCGGAGTTGCACCAACTCTCTTTCATCGTGTGACATGTTTACTTTTGGTTTATCTTAATCATGTTTTCTATGCAATATGATGCGGCTTCCTTTTCATCTTCCTACTACTTCCCATCAACCTCTCAGGCTGAATCCAAGTTTTTCCTCTGTTATGACCTCTTGTCCACTGCTGAGCAACCAAACCAATCGATCTTTCTAATCTTGAGGACATGTCAAATCATTTCTCTCACCCAACAGCAATCGTTATGTCTGTAGTAACCGTCGTCAAAAAAATTATTGTTGATATATATATTTACAAGCAGAAATAAGTTATCTCTAGTACTTTGTCCGGTCTAAGTTTTCACACAAACAGTACTCCTCGAGCCTTATATTGCACAGCCAACTACACC
>JAWQFJ010017382.1:80000-90000 GCA_034096865.1 Theodoxus fluviatilis
CACTCTACCCCGCCCTTCCTAATTCATTGCTTTTGGTACAAACTTCCTAGTCCCATTGCAATGTATAGTTGCTGCTGCTGCTGTGCTGCTGCTACGCCTGTGCTACTGCTGCTGCTGTGCTGCTGCTACTTATGTAGCACTGCTGCTGCTGCTATGGCTGCTGTTACTTTTGTGCTACTGCTCCTGTCCTGCTAATACTTCTGTGCTAGTACTGCTGCAGCTATGGCAGCTGCTACTTCTGTGCTGCTGCTGGTGCTGCTCTGGCTGCTGCTACTCCTGTGCTGCTGCTACTTCTGTGCTGCTGCTCCTGTGCTGCTACTACTTCTGTGCTACTGCTGCTTCTGCTGCAAATACTTCTGTGCTACTGCTGCTGCTGCTATGGCTGCTGCTGCTTCTGTGTTACTTCTGCTGCTGCTATGGCTGCTGCTGCTTCTGTGCTGCTGCTACTTCTGTGCTGCTGCTACTTCTGTGCTGCTGCTACTTCTGTGTTACTGTTGCTGCTGCTAATACTTCTGTGCTACTGCTGCTGCCGCTGCTGCTGTGTCACTGCTGCTACAGCTAATTTTGTACTACTGCTTCTGCTGCATCTGCTGCTGCTCTTTCTATGCTACTGCTGCTGCTGCTGTGCTACTGCTGCTGTTACTGCTGCTTCTACTGCTACTGCTGTTGCTACTGCTTCTGCTGCTGCTAGTGCATCATTGTCCTTCACTCTTCATCCTTTTCTTCAGTCAATGGAAGAACACGTACAGCAGGTGAACTGTGCCCTACAAACATGCACACCCATTGTGTGGGCAATCTGGAAGGAATGCTTGCATGCGCAGATAGTCATTCCCCGTCTGCTATCGTCCTTGGGAATCGCATGCACCTACATTCTTCCGTTTCGATTGCGCAAAGCGATCAGCTTCTGCAAACACATCTTGAATGCAGACGGACACGAAAGAAAATGAGAGTCTATTGCCAAACCGGTAAGCATCAAGTTTTTCAAATCGAAAAAACACCTTTGGCAGAAGCAATGCTGCCTGAGCACTTGGGCCCTAATTGCGGGAAGAAGCAGGTTGTAAACCGTTTCCCCGCTCAAAGATCTAGTCCTGTGGCTGGTTTTCAAGACGCCAGCAACTGATGATGGTAACGGCATGTTTACCTTGGATACAGCATGTTCTGTGTCAGACAGGTGCACTTTTCCTGCAGGCGTTTCGGTGCACGCAAGTTCCGGTGCTGGAAAAAGCATATGAAGCCAGGCATTTGTCGATGAGTGACAGGACTCAGCATCAACACCCGAAATAGCTGCCACGACGTCTCTGAGTTGACTTGTAGAAATACCACCCCGCTGACGGCTGAGCTTTTGGTCGTAACGAGCGAACAGACAACGACTCTTAACGCAGACATGGTCCTAACACAGTAAAAGCACAAAACTTATCCAGATGCACCATCATTACTAACTTTCGTCGTATGATGCATTCAACCTGAACCCTTGTCAAACTGTTTCGTTTCACAGTTGGCTTGTTCAGGAGGCGCAGCGCTGCAAAGCGCTGCATGTGATTCACTCCTGAGCAGCAATTTTGGGGCGTGATTCACTCAGCGCTGAGCAGCGCTGTGCATCACCGATCCGAGGTGATTCAGACGATTTTCAAAATGGCGTCTTCGATCCCGCACTGGCCGTCGATGCGTAAAATAACCCTCAGAAACATCATTTTGGGACTGGAACGGGCTTTATTTGCCCCCAAGCGCTCTGTATGCGCGAGTAATGGCAAGTAAGGATGACACAATAGTGGACTTTATTCATGCAGAGTTTTGCCTTGGGCAAAGGCTGTTGTTATTTGTTGACTCCAGCCAAAAACCAAGGCTACAGCAAAATGTTGTAAAGTTGTACTGTTATGTGGGGATTATCTTCAGCCGTGGTAAGCTCCTAACATAACAACTGGCATTCTCTGGAGACAGAGATCAAATCTCCTGAAGACGGAGTGTGGCTGCCTATATGGCGGGGAGTTCAAAAACAGTCACACAAGCAATCATTTCACCCACTTGGGTAATCCTGGGAGTGTTTAGCCCAGGTACGCAACAACATTCATGCAGAATACATTTAAACGTGCATAAACGATGTCTGTGGCAAAGAAAACACTTTCTTAGCGTCTATCAACACAACATGGGGCGTAGAAGATTTACCTCCCCTTTAACAAGTGAAGCACTGCACTACATCTGTAGGTGTTCAGGAGAGGCAAAGAGCGATCAATTGCCAACCTGAAGCGCTCATGCAGCGCTTTGTACTCCTGAACAAGCCTAGTATGTCCACCAGTGCAGCAAATAATAAGGCGATTGAATATGACAAGAACAAAGTCGGTTCAGGCTATACGGATACAGTTTAGCTGCTACACTTATTCATCGACCCTGTGCAAAATACCAAAGACCAAAGAAGTGGTCGATGGCTCTGTTACAACATCTGTCACAGTCATCAAGTACAGTTAAAAACCAAGATCGACAGTTTATTTTTATGTGCAGGCGACATCGGGGTCAGCCTGTACAGTGCTTTTGACGGGCAGTGGAAGGGTTTTTTCCCCCACTTTGAGAAAAACGGTCAATTTTTTTCAAACGATCTAAAGACCAAGGGTTGATCAGATAGAAAGGAATTTTAACTATATCCATCCTGCAAAGCCTGACACGAGTAGTGCATAAAGAAGTGTTTAGAAAATGAACGAAATTATGCCTCACCTTCCCATGTGCCCGGGGCTGCTATACAGTGAGAAATAGGGCTAGGGATTTGATGAAACTTGATTCCTATCCTTTCAATAATCTTTTACGGGTTTTTTGTTATTTCTATATAAAACGTGTCGGTTTGTTTTTTCGCAAAGTCGAGGAAAAGGGTGACTGGGTGCTACACTAGTCACAATAAGTTAATGGTCACTCTTGAAATGTTATGAAATTACAATTTGTTGCAATGCTAACTGAAAAAATGGAGTTACCAGACACAAGCTTGACAGTGGTTGCGTATGACATTATTCTGCAGTGTGAAGGAGCCTTTAGCGCGTTACCCTTTGTTGAAAAAGCGTTCACGTGCGGTACAACGAAGCCGCTTTTGGGAAATGGCATGCATGACGGAAAAACTCACTCTCAACCGTCTGGCAACTTCTCTTTGAGAAACACCATCCTGGGCCCAACCCAGGGCTCGGCCACGATCAACAGTCGTCAGCTTTCTTCTTGCGACCATGTCTTTCTCTGCAGTGATTTGGTAACATGTTCGTTTCCATTTTTATCCAACTACCGTTGAAAACTGTTCATGGGACATTGGTCGGGCACGTGCATTTTGTTTTTTTATTTCAACAGCCATGTGTAACAAATGTAATGGGTCAGCGATTTGCATGCTTGTTCCCAAAAGCGGCTTCGTTGTACCGCACGTGAACGCTTTTCAACAAAGGGTAACGCGCTAAAGACTCCTTCACAATGCAGAATAATATTATACTCAACCACTGTCAAGCTTTTGTCTGGTAACTCCTTTTTTTCAGTTAGCATTGCAACAAATTATAATTTCATAAAAATTCAAGAGTGATCCTTAACTTATTGTGACTAGTGTAGTTGTTATAAAGAGCATTGCACTATTCCCTGTCTCAGACCTACGTGACTCCGCGTACTCGAGGGCGATGGCAGATGCAGCAGAGGGGATATCGGGCTGCAGAGAAACACTGGGAAGCAGGACCCCTGAGAGGGCATGGCACCCAGGGGACAGTCCGAGGCATATGACAACACTCCTTGAGCTTGGGTGAAAACGCTGCCTTCGTTTGGCACCCAGTGCCAGCGGCTTTGCGAGGTAGGGCAGAGACCATTACACAGGGGACTGGCCACTTTAGACAACTGACTATCACCTGTGCCCCATTCCACGAGAGTTTCAGGAAGACAGGGCCGAAATGCTTGTAGACGGGGGGTCTTCCTCTGAAAATCGTCAGTCGTCTCTCTTCTGAGGAAAGTTTTTGTCCTCTGGCGCCGTGTTGCGCTGTGGATTTGCTGATCACGTGAATAGGCGGCTGTCTTGATCGTGGACGCCTAGTCTTTCTCGCCCCGCCCCGAAGTTTCCGTAGCCAAGAGTAAAAGCCGTACCCGAGACGCGCGCTTCAGACGTATTGTTCACATGCAGACAAGCTCTCGTCCCAAATAATGTGGCGCTGTTCCATGTCATCCGATTTTCAATACGTGAAAATGTAGGCTCTGAAGCCTCGATACAAGTGCAGAATGGGTTTCGTAAATCTTCCTTTCATTCGCACTGTTTGCATTTCTAATTATCTTTCCGCTCAAAGTCTACACAAACATAATCTCGGTTGCTTCCAAATGATTTCTACAGAGGAATTGAGAATCGATGAAACGTAGGAGGAAATATTGTCTGTTATTTATATTCAGACATTTGTTTTCCTTCGGTGCTGAAAGAAGACGTGCATACAGAAACCCGAACACAGTTCTCTCTCGCAAAGCAGCTCAAACACACACACACACACACACACACACACACACACACACACACACACACACACACACACACACACACACACACACCTGGCAGAGCTTTTCAGCAGCGACGCTACACCCAATAACCCTTTCCAAACTGGCGAACCACGCATTTTACCATATGGCAGCCATTTCTACGAACATTTTCAGTCTGCAGTAGACCTGCCATCTGACTTACTCCTTCAGCGTGACTTTGTTTTTCCTGCATTCAGTAATTACTATAAGCACTTGGAAATACCTTGTTTATTTTCCGCTCTCGTTCACGGTCTCTTACTCCGAAGCAACAAAATGTGAGTGTTATGGATATTTGAATAAGCGAGTGGGGAAAGAGGGAGAAGAGTATGAGCCGATGAGCCAAAGATGAAGAGTGGGTAAAAATAATGTTGACCGAGAAAAAAAATGCCTATAGAATAATGAATGCGTAATGGAGTTAATGCCAGAATGCGCCACCCACGCAGGCTGAGATTGAATAAGGAGAAAAAAAAAGTTAATAGGGTGGAACACACACACACAACACACACACACACGCACACACACACACACACACACACACACACACACACACACACACACACACACGGACAAACAAATTCACATAATGACATGCAAAGTCAGACACAAAAAGGCGAGCGCGCCGGCACACGCAGGCATGTACAACACTTTTATACGAGCCGTATATGGAAAAAAAAAGAGCGTAAACAGACGCACACATTTACATTAAGCATACGCACACGCATGCACGAACATGCACATACAGGCACCCACACTTACACACATAAACGCTTGCACATACACAAAGGGATACTCATCCTCACATACTTTGACACACAGCTGGGCAGGGAGACCGCATGGGCTTTGTGGTTCATCAAGCTAAATATGTTCAATCTGATCGGGCGGAAAAGATTTTCATTGGTACGAGGCCCATTTACACAGTATATGCATGGCAAAGTACTGACGAGACAAGAATGCGTAGGCGAAGAAGAGAAGAAACACTCTGCAGAATACCAATGACAGGAATAGACTTCTACGAGGCCACTGACCTGCCTGCCTGCAACAGTGGCACTTTGCAAGACATTGCCCTCAACACATCCTTCAAGACCTCCAATCGAGGTGAGGAATCTCGTCAACATCACCTGATGCTTGAGCGGTGAAATCAACCATTGCAAAATCTTCCCTGGAGGTCAACGTAAATATATGTGTGTTGTGCCACGAAGCACAGACTATGTGGAGGCCATCAACTTCCGAGCGCAATTAGCTTTGGCGACCTGTTTTCCTCCGTTGTGAGCCCAGTGGATAAGAAAAGGAGGTTGATGCATCCATGATGAACACAAACGCAAAACTGCAACCCCGCCTATCATCACGTTAACATTCATTAACTGCGGGAAGATACCACGGGGATTAGGCGTTCCTTCCATCACGCTGGGCCTTAAATCAGATCCAGAGACTATGGGGCTTGGAGAAAGAGGAGGAGGGAGATTCAAGGTTCGCAAAAAGGCAGGTGGAGCTGGTGGGGAGATTGCTCGGGCCATGTGGCTTTCTAATTCACACTCGACCATTAAAATATTTTTCTACAGCGGTTGCAGTGCAGGGGACGACTGCGAGATGCCCAACGAGTTCACTTTTACGAGGAACAGTTGCATGCTGTGGAGAAATCTATTCCTCCTCCTGCCATGGGGTCGACGAGGGAGAAACTACAACACATTGAACGATCACGTACGCCTCGTGCCGCACGTGGAGGAACTCACGTTCGCGAGAACGAAGTTTTCGCTTTACACGGATTGCACGTGCTGCGCGTAGGTAGTGGTGGACATGTGCATTTTTGGCGTTTGTGACCACAAAAAAAAAAAATTCCTCGGTGCGTCGATAGGTCTAGGTGTAGGTTCTACAGATTACGAGTGTGGATTTATGATTAAGTTGATTTGGAAAGAGTTTGTCGAGTACAAATGGCGTATCAGCAGTTTCTTCATTTTGCAAATGTGTGTGTGTGTTTGTGTGTGTGTGTGTGTGTGTGTGTGTGTGTTTGTGTGTGTGTGTGTGTGTGTTGTGTATGTGTGTGTGCGTATTGTGTGTGTGTGTGTATGTATGTATGTGTGTGTAATGGGGAACGTTGTTTCCCAGGTGTCTTACTTGAGATAGACTTGGTTTTTGCTGGTTGGTAATCCGGCGACTGTGTGCGTTTTTGCGGTGAGAGTTTGGAGTGAGTAGAAAATGAGTTCTGACCCGAGGGTGATGAGCGATGTTTGCTCTGGGGTCTGATTAGTGGTGAGTTCGTGAGTTAATTATGAGATATTAGCTATGTTAGCGAGGGAAAGAGTCAGCAATTAGTCTGCCTACTGGAGGGAGAGAGGAGAGGTCAGCCTGCCTATGGTGAAGTAAGGAGAAGAAGAGATTAGTCTGCCTAAGTTTGCCTACTGCAAGGAGAGGGAAGAGGTCGTTCTGCCATCAGTCTGCTGTACAGTCTGCGTGGAGTGGACTGTCTTGCTGCGTGGAGTGGACTGTCTTGCTGCGTGGAGTGGACTGTCTTGCTGCGTGGAGTGGACTTTCTTGCTGTATAGTCTTCCACTGAGAAGAGAGGGGAGAGGTCGGTCAGCCGTCGGTCAGCCGTCAGTCTGTCGTCAGTCTGCCGTTAGTCCGAGTATGGAGAAGAGAGAAGACCGAGCGCGGTCCGCCTGCTGAGAGACGAAGAAGAAGACGAAGTGAAGCAGACAAAGAAAAGAAGATGAAGAGAATAGAGAAGCAGACGAAGTGAAGCAGGCGAGAGAGAAGACGACGAAGAGCAGAGAGAGAGAGAGAGAGAGGCAGAGCGCGGGCAGAGGTGGAAGGTTGGTGCAACCTCTTTTATTCGGGTGGATAGTTTGTACTTGTCAAGGGCTGACCTGCATATTTTATGTTTATATTAGTAGAAGGCTGACCGATACTGTTTTATGTTTATACTAACCAATATTTTACTTGTGCTGCTGTGTTTTATTTTTGTTTTCCCCTTGGGAGTGAAATAGCGGAAGAATTAGGTGTACATTTTATGAGATTGAGGTTATCGTGGAGGTTGTGGTTGAATCAGATAACCGAGTAACATTCTTTTTACTTTTATTTTTCTTTTCTACCCCTGTTACGGGCATGTTTTTGTGATTGGTCATAAAGACATGTACTTAACCCTGGGACTGGGTTGTTTCGTTTATGGATCCCCGTAACAGTGGGTGAGAGTCTGTGCGTGAGTGTGTGTGCATGCACGTCTCTTTTTGATCTCTCTCTCTCTCTCTCTCTCTCTCTCTCTCTCTCTCTCTCTCTCTCTCTCTCTCTCTCTCTCTCCCAGTACAGCTGAGGTAAGCTCAGCGATTCAAAGCATCAAAGCCCGGAAGGCGCCCGGTCTTGACGGAATACCGGGTGAGTGCTTCAAAACAGCATGCAACAAAATTGCACCGTTCCTATGCAAACTGTTCAAAAAAATATTCGAAACTCGCGTTTACCCTAACCAATGGTCTAAGTCTGTAATAGTCCCGATTTACAAAAAAGGTAATAAACAGGAACCCGACAATTACAGAGGCATCTCTTTACTGCCAATTCTAAGTAAAATCTTTTCATCTATCTTAGCGAGTCGTTGGCGTGATTGGCTGGAAATTGAGGGCAAAATTTGTGCAGAACAAGCTGCTACCACATTATTCGACAATCGATCATGTTTTTACTTTATATTCCATGGCAACAAAACACGTGTATATGAGCAGGGGAGAGGTAAGTTGTGTGTCGCTTTCATAGATTACAGGAAAGCTTTCGACTCAGTTGATCGTGCGCAACTTTGGAACATATTGCTAAGAAATGGATTATCTACCAAATTCACTAATGTACTGAAAGCCATGTACTCGAATGTACAATCCTGTGTACGATGGAACCATCAGGATTCCGATTTTTCCCATGCCTCATTGGTGTGAAACAGGGGGGCAAAAGAGAGCACGTCCGCCTTTCTAATGTATATTAATGTTGTAGCTGAATATGTTCGAGCACACGGAAAGCACGGAATACAGATGATGCCAGGTGCTCCTGAAGTATTTGCATTACTGTTTGCCGACGACGTTGCATTGTTATCCTCAACAGCAAACGGGCTGCAAAAGCAGATAAATTCCCTTGCATATGTATCAAATACCCTTGGTCTTCAAGTGAACACCGATAAAACAAAGGTGATGGTGTTCAGGCGAGGCGGATATCTCTCAGAAGGCGAAAGATGGTATTTCAACGACAACAGACTAGAAGTAGTCAACAGGTACAAATACCTCGGTTACATTTTTACCACCAAATTGTCAAAGAGTTCTTCCGTCCAAGAGGCTGTCATTACAGGCAAACAAAAAGCTGTACACATTTTTTAAACGATGTGATCACTCCATACTGCAAATCCTAAAGTGTATTTTTTACTCTTTGACTCACAAGAACAGGCCTCCTTATTACATTGTGCTGAAATATGGGGACTGCATAGACAAGAAGAAGTTGAAAAAGTACAAGTCCTTGCAAGCAAGAAGTTCTTAGGTTTAGATACCAGAACACCGAATCATTTTGCATATGGTGAATTGGGTAGAACCCATTAATAATAAATAGTACTATTAAGGTAAAACACTGGCTAATACTGTTGAAAATGTCCCCAGATAGGTTTCCTAGACAAGCATATGCAATGCTGCTTAACACACGCATTCCAGAGAAAAAAAAAACTGGTCCAATATTGTGAAAGATACCTTGGTTATGCGTATGTCTGGATGAATGGTGGCGTGGGGAATGAGCAACGCTTTGTAAAGCAACTCACACAAAGGTTACAGGACTTCTACCGTCAGTCATGTGACGCTTATTACCACAGTCGCGAAAGATCTGGGTGTCACTCTAACTTCAAAGATATATTTGGCCTGCAAAAATACTTAAGTCATCTCACTATCAGAAAGTTTCGCAATACCTTCGTTCGTTTTCGGCTATAGGAATTAATGACCTAAGAGTAAACAACGTTACAATTACCTAGAAAGGAGGAATCTGACATGTCCATTTTGTAATGCGGTGGATGACGAGAAGCATGTTCTCTTAGATTGTAGTTTCTATAGCACACTTAGAGAATAATACATTACTCCACACCTATGTTCTAGTTTAAGGGGGCACTCAAGCCGGCTTTTGAAGGGATCGAATATTCGGATAAGAGACGTGGCAATGTTTATTTTTTACGCTCTAAAGCTTAGAGACAGCACAAAAATACTGTGCTGTAATAATCAACAACGTTGTAGTAAATTAGAAGCATCGCTTGAATCAAAATTGACATAAACTATGAGCGTGAAAGAGTAAGATGACCATGTACGGACATATTTGTTCGTTCGTTCTTTCGGTCTCTCTCCAGAGAGTGTATGCCGCTTGGGTAGGTTCCTTGTTAGGGAGAAACTGTACATAACGCTATGAAGTATTGCTGTATTACATATCTTGCGGATCTAAAATTATTTTTAATGTGTAAAATTATATGTATTTTTAATACTGAGATGGGTCGTCGGCCTCAATA